>AWOL01S0119560.1:0-29696 GCA_000715115.1 Nicotiana otophora
GACATTATCTTTCATTGTTGGATGTTCATGATCCATGTCTACTATTTATATTGATCTTGTCGGGCCTTAAAGATAATAAGAAAGATTAGATAAAATGTACTTTGGTGCTCGGCAAGTATGGCCCGTGTGCTAGTCATGACCCTCCAGTTGGGTCGTGACAAGCTGCCTGACCATGAGCCTGCGCGGTAGGGGTCTGTGCTCCCCCATCCGCCTGAGATGTGGTTGGCTCTGCCGGAAATAAACCGGCCTGAGTCATGTTGTCCATGAATCGCAGCATACGACCCATGACATCCTGAATTCCCGGTGCAGATGTGAAGTCCACCGGAGCTGGATCTGCCGCAAGCACCTCACCCTGCTCTTCAATAATGGGATTCTCTGCTAGATCCACTGGCGACATAACTGGAACAGTCCTGGGACGTCCTCGCCCTCTACCACGGCCTGGAGCCCTCCCTCGGCCTCTGCCTCGGCCTTTAGCGACTAGGGGAGTAGCTCTTCCCTGGTCTGGAATCCCATTAGAGCGTGTTCTCACCATCTGTGAAAGAATAAGAGAAGGATTTTTAGTGCTACATTAATTGCACGATGGAATGTGAAGAAAGGTAATTTCCTAGCACCCTATAGCCTCTCGAAGATAAGTACAGACGTCTCCGTACCGATCCACAAGACTCTATTAGGTCTGCTCATAACTTGTGAGACCTACGTGAACCTAGTGCTCTGATACCATGTTGTCACGACCCAATTTCACCTGTAGGTCGTGATGGCGCCCAATACTACAGCTAGGCAAGCCAACTAATAAATTAAGCATACATTGATAGTTTTAGACCCTCATAATTAGCCATGCGGTAAAGAATAATTTTGTTTACTCGTAAACTGGTACAGTTGAATTTATACGTGGTTTCTATATAAGTGAATTAATTTGATCCTGAAATAATATAATACTCCTTGAAATATAGATGAAAACAACAGAGATGACACTTCCGGGATATTGTTTCCGGGCACAGCGATGATGAGATCAAAAAAGTAAGAAAATAAAATTGTATAAAGCTTTGTATAGACTAGAGTGTGAGTTTAGCCAGCAAATTCGTGTCCTTTATAAAGATAATTGAGCTCACTATTTATAGATATATCTAGGGAAGGAAGTCCTAGGATCATGTTCTCTTTTAATGTCAATTACGAGGGTCATTGATGAAGACGTAACGGTGAACATAAATGCCAAATTTTCTGTAACGGACCATCGTTCTAAATGTTGCAGAATATTCCCTTTTAAATGCTACCAGGCGCAGAGTATTTAACACACCTATTTAAACGTTATCCTTCCCGCTGACAAGCAGAATGGCTGTATTCGGTCTTCGGCCATTCCTATCTTGGGTTCCATGTATTCTCTCTTTAGACGTCCACGTGTCATATCATATTTCACCCTATACAAATAGTCCTCCTGCTTTCCGGTGAAATAACTTTGTGTTACCGAGAAGTTGGTAAAAACACATTTGTGGCGGGAATTACTATAACTCCTTCTGAAAATTCTTGACAATTGATTAGATGCATGCCTCTCAGTATTTAATGCCCCGAACACGCGTCATCCCATGATTCAGCACAACTTTTGCCGATTATCGAGGTAATCATGGCCATGAATTTGGCCGCCAAAATTTTACTTATACGCCACATTCTTTTCCTTTGCGTTTCATAATTTCTCGAGCTCCTGATTTGCATATTTGTTTTCCATTCTTTCTCTTGTTCTCTTCAAACACAAAACCTTTTCCTTCTACCTTTTTAATGGCTTCTTCCTCTAAGCGTGCTGGTTCTACAAAGAACAAAATCGAGAACCATGTTCCTCCAACGGTGGGTTCCATCATCCCAAGAAAACTCAGTACCACAAAGGACCTTGAAGAGAAATTTCCTACTGCTAACCCTCGTACATAGGTTGTTAGTAAGTACCATTCTTATATTCGTCCTTCCAGTATTCCTGCTGTGAAGGAAGACTGTCGCTGCCATGAATTAGATATGAGCGAGTGACCCTTCCTAAGGAAGGTTTTACATACTTTTACATGTATCCTTTTACTTTGGGTGCGTTTTCTTTGAGTGGAGAGCTTGATTCCATGATTGCGGAGTTCTTCCTTCGCTATCAAGTGTGTTTGGCAAAGGTAAGTCCTTCGGTGTGGAGGACGATCACATGTGTTCGACGCTTCTGCCAGGATATTGGAGAGGAGCTAACCTTAGCTCATATGATGAATCTCTATTCCCCCAAAATCTTCCGTGGGGGGTATGATAAACCTTTGCAATCATGGCCACCATGCTTTGCTGTCTAGCATGGATGATGACAACGATCGTGGGTGGATGGAACGGTTCATTGTAGTTGCCACCAATGACATCATTCCGACAACGGCTTCATCCTTTCCATCCTTTTGGAACTGCACTCGTAAGCTCTTTGTTTTGTATTTCTTTTTACTAGATATTCCTTTGTGGTCGTATCAAATCATCACCCTTCGCACATTTCGGCAACTCGATGGATCCCACTAGTGGTGGAAGGTTTGGACTGGTGGGTTCAAAAGATCTTGAACGTCACAACGCCCGAAACTCATTTAAATATTGGTGGAAGGCCAAAACTTATGGTAATTTTAATTTACCTTGCTTCAATTATGAAGAACTTGCTTGAACCCTTCTGACTTATTCATGAAATTAGGTCTACCTGCGGGCTCTGTTTCTATCCCCGAGGAGGACGTTTTGGCTGATCCTGCTGATGCGGTGAGTCTACTTCAGGAAGCACTTACTCGAACAGGTATCTTCGGGCCTATAGCGGGCACGAGCACTTCTTTACGGAGTCCCCGGCTGGAGGATAATCAACCAAAGAGAAGGCGTTCCTCCGCGGTCGGGGAAAAGAATAAGAGGGCAAACACTGATGCCCCCGAGTTATCTCCGGTGGCTATGACGATTGGTCCTCCTTCCAGAATGGTCATAGACACCGTGATGATTGATGAAGATAAAGAACATGTTTAAGAGGGAGCTTCTTTACATAGAAGGTGATGATCCTCATCTTCTCAACAAGATGTTAAACCTCTTAAGATAGTTACACCAACTGAAGATGATGTGTCAGAACTTTGGGGAGAATCTGATTTGGTAGAATATGTCAACTCCCGTTTTTGGGCCCCAATTGCTGTAACCGGTGCTGCAGGGCTGAGTACCGGTCAATCACGACAGAATCACTGGAGATATACCATATACAAGAGGGGGCTCTTTTAAGTGTATATAACCACAGTCAAATATGGCCTGCCATGAGTGAAGTGGTAACGAAAGTTACCATAAAGCGAGTAATGGTAACAAGAAAAGGCAAGTAAATTTGCGTACGGGCGCATATAAGGAAGGAATAGGTAAAACTCTCCATGGTCGGCTAAGGTTTAGGTTTGGGAGATGAAGGGAGTGATGAGAGACTTTAGGGGAGGCAATTTAAGAGGAATGGGTTAGGGTTTGGGTTATGGAGATATAAGGGGATGAGTTGGTTTATTATGGGTCGTTGATCATTTGAGATCAACGGCAAATGATCAACGGCCAGGATCAAAAGGGAGAGTGGGGCGGGTTATTTAAAAGGGGTTCAAACGGGTTGGGTAGAAGGGGTATGGTTTGGGCTTGGGGTTATTGGGCTAGGTTACTGGGCCAATTTTGGTCCGAAAATTGGTTTAAAACTGGGCTACTATTTAAATACACAAATTTTATCAACATAATTTATAAAAAATGCTTAATAAATAAAAAAATATTATTTATGCACTAAGATGATTAAAAATAATAATTTAGAATTATAAAATATAAAATTCTATTTTTATATAAATAATATAAACAAAGAGCATTTATGTATGAGTATAGGCTATTACTGCAAAATTCTGCAAATAACTTTAAAAATACTAATGTAATTATATGAAATGAAGTAAAAATATTTGAAACTTGTATTATAGGTGCAAATAATAATTTTTAGGTAACTAAGTTGTCACAAAAATAATTTGAAGGAGTAATTAATAAGTATTCAAGTAATTTAAATGCAGAAAAATCAAATTTCAGAGCTCTATAAATTATGAAAAATTATAGAAAGTGATTGTATAGATTTTAAACTAAATAATGATGCAAAAAATGATGTTTTGAAAGTATATATACTATTCGAGAAAATATGAGGGCAAAATTGGGTATCAACACAGGGCTGCCTACGTATCCCCTCTTAAACGAGAATCAGGTCAAGCGTAGTTCAGTTACATCAAATAGAAGGTGCAAACATAATATTAAACGTAGTATCTCTTGACTGCATCTAAATTGATAGGTTTTGGCCAAATCTCTCCTTCCATTTCTGTGCTCCTCCTGTCAATACCCGGTGAACTATGTAAGGGCCCTACCAGTTGAGTGAGAATTTCCCCTTTGCTTCATCTTGTTGTGGGAAGATTCGCTTTAGCTCCAACTGCCCCGGCGTGAATTGACTCGACCAAACCTTTTTGTTAAAATCTCATGCCATTCTGTTCTGGTAGAGTTAACCATGACATACCGTACTCATTCTTTTCCCATCAATGAGAGCTAGTTGTTCATACCGGCTTCATACCCATTCTGCATCGCGGAGCTCAGCTTCCTGTATGATTCTTAAAGAAAGAATCTCCACTTCAGTGGGAATAACAGCTCCAGTACCATAAACCAGTAGGTAGGGAATTTCCCCAGTTGATGTACGAGCTATGGTATGATACCCAAGTAAGGAAATCAGTAGCTTCTCGTGCCATTGTTTGTAATAATCTACCATTTTCCTCAATATCTTCTTGATTTTCTTGTTGGTGGATTCTACGGCTCCATTCATTTGCGGTCCCTGTAGAGTTCCGATGTTTGATCTTGAATGTCTCACACATGGCTTTCATCAAATCGCTGTTGAGATTGGCGGCATTGTCAGTAATGATTGACTCTGGTACCCCAAATCGACAAACAATATGGTCCCGAACAAAATATGCTACAACCTTCTTTGTCATCGCTTTGTAAGATGCCACTTCAACCCATTTTGTGAAGTAGTCTATGACCACCAGAATGAACCTATGTCCGTTTGAAGCAGCGGGTTCGACTGGTCCGATGACAACCATACCCCAAGCGGAGAAAGGCCAGAGTGAACTTAATGCATTAAGTTCGTTGGGTGGTACTCGTATCATGCCAGCATGTATTTTCTTGAGCAATCTAGATGCCTCCTTGGCATCGGCACACCGCAGTAATCCCAGGTCAGGAATCCTACTATACATAATTCCTCCACTTTGAAAGAAATGGTTGGCTAATCTGCGAAGCGTGTGCTTCTGAGTATGGGTAGCAGTCTCTGGGTATTCTCCCTTTTCCAGGTACTTTTTGATATCGTGGAACCACGGATTTCCATCAATCTCTTCTTAGACATGAGCACAATAAGATGGTTGCTTATGAATTCCTATTAGGATAGGATCAATAAAATTCTTGTCTAGGTGTTGTATCATGGAAGACAAAGTGGCTAATGCATCTGCAAACTCATTATGAATCCTTGGAGCGTGTTTGAACTCTATTTTTGTGAACCTCTTGATCAGCTCTTGTAACAGTGCAAATATGGAAATACTTTGGTGTTCATCGTAGCCCATTCCCCTAGAACTAGGTGCACCAAAAGATCTGAGTCTCTGATTACTAGAAACTCTTGAATGTTCGTGTCAATAGCCAATCTAAGTCCCAGGATGTAGGCCTCATATTCCTCCATATTGTTGGTGCAAGGAAACCTGAGTTTTGCGGATACCGGATATTGTTGACCGGTTTCTGATACTAAGACAACTATGATGCCTACTCCTTTGAAGTTTTATGCTCCGTCAAAGAACATCCTCCAACCATCATCTACCTCGGTGATATCTTCTCCTACAAATGACACCCCCTCATCGGGAAAATACGTTTTCAATGGTTCATATTCTATGCTTACAGGATTTTCTGCCAAGTGATCCGCCAATGCTTGCCCTTTGACTGCTTTCTGAGTTATGTAGATGATGTCACACTCACTCAGCAATATTTGCCACTTTGCTAACTTACCCGTAGGCATGGGTTTCTGAATGATGCATTTTAGCGGATCCATCCTTGATATGAGATATGTAGTGTATGCACATAAATAATGCCATAACTTATGAGCTATCCATGTCAAAGCACATCAGGTGCGTTCCAGCAAAGAGTGTCGGGCTTCATAAGGCGTGAATTTCTTGTTCAGATAATATATTTCTTGTTCCTTCCTTCCAGTTTCATTATGTTGTCCTAGAACGAAACCGAAAGCCCCATCTAAATGGATAAATAAAGTAACAGAGGTCTTCCGGGTTCTGGTGGGACCAGAATGAGCGGTTTAGATAAATACTCATTGATTTTTTCGAAATCCTTCTAACATTCTTCAGTCTAACTTGTTGCAGCATCTTTCCTTAGCATTCTGAATATTGGCTCACATATCACGGTTGATTGTGCTATGAAACAGCTGATGTAATTGAGGCGCCCTAAAAAACACATTGCCTTTTTCTTATTCTTTGGAGGTGGCAAGTCCTGGATAACTTTGACCTTTGATGGGTCTAACTCAATCCCTCGGCGACTAACGATGAATCCTAACAACTTTCCTGCAGGGACTCCGAAGGCACATTTTGTAGGATTTAACTTCAAATTGTATTTTTGAAACCGGTCAAAAACTTTCTTCAAGTCTGCTATGTGATCCGAACTCCTTTTAAATTTGATGATAACATCATCCACGTACACCTCTATTTCCTTGTGTATCATGTCGTGGAAGTTGGTCGTCATGGCTCTCATGTAGGTGGCTCTAGCATTCTTCATGCCAAACTACATCATTTTGTAACAGTATATTCCCCATAGTGTGATGAAGGCTATCTTTTCGGCATCTTCTTCATCCGTCCAGATCTGATGGTATCCTGCAAAGCAATCCATAAAGGATTGGAGCACATGATTTGCACAGTTGTCAATCAGTATGTGTATGTTGGGCAACGGGAAATCATCTTGGGGACTTGCCCTATTCAGGTCTCGATAATTAACACATACTCTAACCTTCCCATCTTTCTTCGAAACCGGCACAATGTTGGCCAACCAAGTCGGCTATTCGACCACTCGGAGAACCTTGGCTTGATATGCTTGGTGACCTCCTCTTTTATCTTCAAACTCATATCCGTCTTGAATTTTCTAAGCTTCTACTTTGTTGGTGGACACATAGGATTGGTGGGTATATTGTGAGCTACTATGGATGTGCTTAAACCACTCATATCATCGTAGGACCATGCAAAGATGTCTTCATATTCCTTTAGGAATCCAATATACTGTTCTTTCTCCAACGATGATAGATGAATGCTTATACGTGTTTCCTTGACCGTTTCGGAATCCCCTAAGTTAACGGCCTCAGTTTCTTCCAGATTAGACTTTGGTTTGTTTTCAAAGTTTTCTACTTCTCTAACGATTTCCTCAGGTAATATATCATCTTCCAAATCCTTTGAATCATTGTCCTAATATTGTGTTGTCTCATTACATGTCACAGTCGTAGGTTCATCGGGATATGTAATAATTATGCTGAAAAGAAATGTAAAAAGATAATAATAAGTATAAAAAGCAATAATGCATTAATAAAACTTTTAAAATGTCAACAAGTGCGGCTCGATGGCTAGAGTAATTATTTCAAAACTAAATACTAAAAAATGTCTCTAATGCTCAAAACTATTTTAAAATAATTCATGCTAATTTGCCAGGCTACCTAGGTACTCGACGGGCCCGGGATGATGCAGTTGTCCAGTTCATGAGAACAGCTCCTTCCTCCTTAGTCTGAATGGTAAGGTCTTCCTCCTCCTCCTCAATAATTGCACTGCAGCCCATGTCTTCTTCATCTAGAAACATCTTCCTCATGACAG
Source organism: Nicotiana otophora (assembly GCA_000715115.1). Classification (NCBI taxonomy): domain Eukaryota; kingdom Viridiplantae; phylum Streptophyta; class Magnoliopsida; order Solanales; family Solanaceae; genus Nicotiana; species Nicotiana otophora. The sequence continues at coordinate 7,887 of AWOL01S0119560.1, forward strand.
CCAAAACCTCATCTTCCACAAATCCCCACATCATGTCAGCTTGATGGAATGTCTGGTGCAGAGGTGGTACCAGTTGTTCCAGTGGATAATAAGGAGCATGCCATGGTGGTGACCAATCCTGGTATTCTTGCCATGTGTATTCATATCCGAGTCCAAAAGTCATACCATGATACTGTGGTTGTACGGGTTTGGTGATCTCTTAAAGATTTTTGTCGAGACCCTTGCCGGGTTCATACCGCATCCATAGCAGTATGCTTTCTATCTTGTTGCTCTATCATCGGTCCTTTTCAATTGTGTTGACTCGTTTGATATGAGGGTATGTTTCTCCACCCATCTTCTTTCTGTTTTCGATGACTGGAACAGTCTGATTGGTGTAGATGGGGTTACTTCTATCTCCATGATTTATCACCTCATGGTGATTCCACTCAAAATTTACAACCTGATGCAGAGTTGAAGCCACTGCGTCAGCGACATGTATCCATGGTCATCCCAACAATATGTTGTAAGTAGCAGATATATCTAGTACTTGGAACTCGACATCAAACCAAGCCAGGCCCATCTGTAGACTCAGATTGATTTCTCCAATGGTGGCTATCTGAGATCCATCAAACTCCTTCATATTCATGCTTCCTATCCTTATCTCGCGTAGGCCTTTACCTAGTCTCTTTAGAGTGGTCAATGGACATATATTGAGACTTGAACCTTTATCTATCAAGACCCTGGCAATGAATATATTTTCAAATTGTACCGTGGTATGCAACTCCCTGTTGTGACTCGGTCCTTCTGGTGGTAATTCATCTTAGTGAAAAGTGATTTTGTGGCTCTCCAATTCCCGTCCAATCATGTTAGCCATCTCTCCACTAGTGATGCAGGTAGGCACATAAACTTTACTTAACACCTTCACCAAAGCGTTCATGTGTGCATATGAGTTTTGCATCAGTGTTAAGATGGATATCTGAGCAGGAGTTTCGTTCAAGTGGTCAACAACAGAGTACTCCCTTGCTTGTATCTTTCTCCATAGATCGCCAGCGCCAGTCGCGATAACAAGGGATTAGATGCAGCTTACTTGCTTTTTCCTCCAAGATTCTCAGGTGTGTAAACTCTGTCAGTTCTAGTCATACCTTGCACGACACCTATTTTCTCTATTTTTGCTTTTCCCTTTCTTCTTGCCTCCGCAACATAGTCCCGTTTGATGGCATCATACTTGTAAGATAGTGTGGGAGCTACCATCATAGTAAAGGGTGTAGCTACCTCAACTTCAAATGGTGTTAGGTTTGTACCACAACTAGCGTGAGGGTGACTGGAGATGTTTTAGGAATGTCTCCCTCTCAGATGAGTCCAATAGACCCTTCCTTATCCCATTCTTCATCAGTTTCTATCACATTCACTCCCTCAGCTCTGTGATCTGGGAGAGGGTTGTTACGGACATTTGGCGCAGCTTCCTTTACCTGTATGACCTTAGTGTCGATCAACACCTGGGTCTTGTCTTTCAACGTGTGACACTCCTCAATGGTATGACCCTTCATGCTTGAATGATATGCACATGTTTTGTTTGGGTTCATCCATTGGAAGGGGTTTTCCACAACAACAATAGGTATAGGAGTAACATAACCAGTGGCCTTCAGTCTCTCAAACAATTAGTCTACGGGTTCAGCAATTGGGATGTATAGTCTAGGCAGTCTGCGGTCGAAATTCGGACGCGGCTTCGGGTAGATTTAGGTTGCGGGTGGAGGTGAATGGTAATATGCAGGTTGAGTATTATAGGTATGGTAGGTGGAATCAGGGTGTTGGTATCTTGGAGGTGAGGTTTGATATGTGGGTGAAGGTGTTTAGTATGTGAGGGGTGACTTAGGGCCCTGGGCTACCATCACAGCACCCAGTTCTTTCTTCTTCGAAATGCCTCATGATTGCAAAGCTTTATTTGTGGCCTGTAGTGCCTAAAAATTGGTCACCATCCCATTCTTAATTCCTTCTTCTATTCTTTCTCCTAACTTGATGATGTCGGAGAACTTGTGATTTTCAATAACCATCAACCTTTCGTAATACTGCGTGTCTTGAGCTCTAACAAAGAACTTGTTCATTTGTTCCTCTTCAAGTGCTGGCCTTACCTTTGCGGCTTCTGATCTCCAACGAGTAGCATACTCGCAGAAGGTTTCTGTCGTCTTCTTCTTGAGGTTTTGAATATAGAAAACGTCTGGCGCATTTTCCGTGTTGAACCTGAATCTATCCATGAAGTCTGACGCCATACTCACCCAACTAACCCACTTCTTTGAGTTTTGACTGATATACCAAGACAAGGCGTCTCCTGTAAGGATTCGAATGAACAGTTTCATGCGGATTTGTTCATTCTTGGCCACCCCTACAAGCTTGTCAAATACGTTCTCAGATGCACTTTTGGGTCACTAGTTCCATCGAATATTTCGAACTTGGGAGGTTTGTAACCTTCCGGCAGTTCCACATCCGACTGAATACATAGGTCCTCATAGTGTAAACCTTCAACACCTTTACCACCTTCAACACTCTGAACTCTACAAGTGAGCTTCTTGAGTTCCTCTGCCATGTTTTTAATGAGCAGGTCCTTCTCAATCGATTCGGGTATGTATAGGGTTCGCTGCGGGGTATGGGGTGAGGTTTCCACATATATCGGATTGCTTTGATGGATTCCTAGAACTTGGGTATAGGGGTGGTCATTGGTCGAGTTTTGGGGGATGAAGGTAGGTTGTGGTGCATTTTGGGAGGGCGATAAGTAGTGGATTATGGGTATTGAGTTGGATGATGGTGGTGTTGTTGATGGTCGATACTGGTGGCGGGTTAAGGTTCTGGGGAGGTGCGGGATACTGGTGTGGTGCGGGAGGATTTGGTGGTGGGCTTTGGTTTTTTGTGTTTTGCGATGGTGTTTGGTTCTGGGTAGTCGAGTTTTGCTAGTTAATTTTGGGGACATTGAAAGTGAGGAAGAGGTTTGCCAAATTTCGGACCTGCTCAAGCTCTCCCTGTAGTTCCAAGATTTTTTGCTCCAAACATAAGACCAACTCATTCTGTGTCAAAATACTTCAACCATCTGAAGTTTCAACGTTTTCCGCCATAGTAGCGTTGTCTTTCATTATACCACTCAAATAATCCATTTTCCCTTTTCATTTGCCTTTGCCTTTGGGATTGCTTAGTGGAGGAGGAGGCGGAGGACCTTTGGATCTGGTATGGTATGCTGATGATGCCAGTATGCACGAACCAATCTTTGGGAATGAGAATAATCAAAAAGAAAAGAAAAAGCAAAAGGTAATCAAGTTAGTAAGGTGAAATAAAAGAGTGTTTCCTAATTTGAGGACCTCATTGTGCTTGAGGTAGGCCTAAGCGACACACAGACTTAGAGAAAATTGATGCCAACATTTGCGACATTTCATTAATGCAAAAACTGAGTCAAACCTTTTCTAATCGATAATAACAATAAAGTTACTAATGGTATTTAGCCTTATTACAATCGAAATCTAAAGCTATGATAGAAAGCAGTAAAGAACATTATTTCCTAGTCTACTTGGTCCATGAAGGACCTTCTCCATTCTTGGCTCTTTTGACCCCATCAATCAGGTTCCCTAGATCGCGTATATTTAATAATAAGTAAGCTTTTTCTAGATGTCCTCCTTCACTGCCATGCATGCCTTGGCATTATGAGAGTATATTTATCATCTTCCTCTCGAGCCCCATCAATCCTTGTTCCAAGTATTCCAATCTTTCTGTTGACTTAGTGGCAATCTACTTCCATTCCTTTATCACCTCCATGTTCACTTTGTGTTGTTCCAGATGTTTAGCGTCAGACTCGAACACCCTTTTACATAGACTCTTATACTTAACTTTTGCCTCAGCCACCTCATCTATGATCCTATCCTTTAGATTGACTCCTGGCTTGACATCCCCTGCTACGTCATCCTCCAACCATGATAGATAGTAGTATATATGACCGGCGTGATACCTGTCTGGCTCAATGGTTTCTCTCTCCACAATGATCTTTTGGTTCCACATACATTGTGCCTCGAACTTAAACAAAATGGCATCTCCTTTGAAATCTACCTTGTATTGGACCATGTTGGAAACCCGAGGTATGACCTCTTTTCTCCCTGCTTGCCTAATTACCCTTGTGGGAGCATAAGGATAGATGCCTCGCAACCCGATCAGTACCAGATGAGTAGTCCCCCTTGACCTGATAATGAACTCACTACTAGGAAAGCATTCAAACATCCAATGTACTTGCTCGTCTATCAGATTGCTGAAGAAACGCACCTAACTTACAGTATTTTCGGGCTGTGCAAACCTGTCTAGGATAAATATCATTTTCTTTGGGTGATGGTTGGCTATGTAGTCATTCAGTGGCCTTTGCAGAAGCTCTTGATGATACTCTCCCCTCTGAAAGTTTTCCAGCAGGCAGACTTATAGTAACAAATTACAACTCTCAAAGTGTCCAAATTCCTGCTTGCACCTATCTAGAGCGCGGTACATCTCAACTAAGATCATAGGGATGATGGTATTAGTTTGTCCTTCTATGCCCTCCATCAAGGTCCTGGCGACCATGGCTAAGCGAGTATGAATACTTCCTCCCTTCATTGGAAATATCAACAACCCAAAGAAGCAGACGACGAACACATAAACCCTGCGGTGCGTCCAACCCAAGGAAGTAATGGCGATTCATCATGATGAAGACAATACGACTTGCTATGCCCATAACGCTCGTAAAGGAATTCAAAAGGGATGTATGATTTCTTTAGATAGAGCAGCTCGTCATTCTTCTTAAAGCCTATCATTTTCAAAAAATCGCGGGGAGTGCTATTTTCTGGTACCAGTAATCCCGGACTATCCCATGGCAACTTGGCGAAGCCTCCTATGTCTTCTAGGAGAGAAGTCATTTCTATATTTCCAAAATAGAAAACAACTCTTTTCTCGTCCCAGAACATGGTAGCGGCCTCAATCAATTCCCTGTTTGGCCAAATGTTAAGCAAGGATGGCAGGTCACCAAGTACTCTTCTCACATGATTTTTGTTGCAAGGCGCATGGTCTTTCCACTAGTCAAGTAGCAAGGGTGAGATGTTTTGGACCATACCGAACCTGTGGATTTCATGCTTCATTTTCTTTAAACAAACAAAAGTTAGCCCTTACCCCCTCCAGATTTGACTACTTACGCAATAATGATCAATACGTTGGCATATTTTCACCAGGTATTGCACATAATAAGATAGTGTCCATTGGGATTGTGTAAATCCCGTCAGACTTTGGACAAGGTTCATCTTAGCGGGTTGTTACGTTAATAACGCTCCAACTCGTACTAGGTTTAGCATGATGCATGTACGTTTCAAGTTTGAGTAGGGTTTCTAGAATAATCTAGACTGGTACTCCCAAATGAACAACTTGAGAGGGAAAGGCACGAGACCGTCGATTGCACCGATGATCGACTAGACTACCGCAAATAAGCCTTTCCGATTTAAAAGGGGTAATTTTCAGGATAGCGCGGACACTCTTCAAGCACCGATATGTTGATAATTGGCATGAGTGGAGTATGGCGTGGAGCATGCTTTATGCAGAAATAATAACACATTGCCAAGTATTTGCATGTAAGAAGAAGTAAATAAAATAGTAAAAGTGAACATGAAAAGAAAAGAAAAGAAAGACAAAAGAAATAAGTCAGTTTGGCTTATGAAAATGTGCGAGAACGTAATGAAGCAGGTAAGGAAATTGGGATAATATAGCGGTTAAGATGAAAAGAAATACAGAGCGGCCATACAAACAAAGGAGAGTAAGGGGAAGGATGTCATAGAAAATTTAAACAAATAAAAGTGAATAGGGGAAAGGATGTGCATGTCATAGCAATTTTAAACAAATAAAGGTAAATAAGTGATGTGCATGTAACAGCAAAAGTAATCCACGTAAGTCAAGTTCGTTATGGTAAGAGCCTAAGTGTAAATCCCCAGCATAGTCGTTGCGCACCTTTTTCTCGCGAAATCGGGTTTTGACATGTGACAACTCTTTTAAATGAGGTATTAAAAGAGAAGAGTCATCACCTAACGGTTTAAGGTGTGTTAGGGCACCTATTTGCAGATAACTCTGTTTGACTAGTCAACACCACCAAAGGTCGGGTAAGGGTTCAAATTACCTCAGAGAGAAGGTGTTAGGTACTCTTCGAGGTCCACAACTATGGGTCCCGGTCGAATTTTAAAATATGTGGATTATCTTATTAGTCTACGTGATCAAATAAATAAAGAGAGATTAGAAGTTGAAGAGTCTTATTAAAATATATGAGAATCGGTACAAATCTTAGTATGAGTACAAGGATACAACTACATTGGTCTATATTAAACGACTAAGTATGGATATCAAGTATATAAAGGAAAAGGGGGGTCCTAAGTTTTTTAGCTAAAGGATCACCTATGCAACATAAATAATATTTCGAAACTTCCACACATAAGCGCAAAAGCATGCGATCAGTCACAGATGTTTAGATTAGGCAGTATATGATGTTAATCATGAAGTCATATAGGCATGATTTCTATATGATTCTGATTAATAGTATTATATAAGTAGCGTATAGGCAGGTTAAAACATCGCAAGTCCTATAGGCATGATTTCTAATTATGGTGAGGCAATAAAGCGATACGAGTGACCAGATTACTAATGTTGATTTTATAAGCGTGCACCTTAGGCAGACGTTAATGTCTTATAGGCATGGTTCCTAACAGTTGCGTGATTAGGCAATGACACAGCTTTGAGAGTCTAGTATTAACAACGTTGATCTCATAAATAGTTTCTATGCGCAACAAAATCCTATAGGCAGGATTTCTAACAATTAACAATTGATTTTATAACATTTTATTCCTATAGACATGTCATCTAGGAGAGGCAGTGTAATGAAAACAACGAAAATAGTCTATTAAAGATCAGAACTCTATAATCATAGTATCTAGATGGGTAGTGTACTAAAGTAATAGAAGCAATTTGACCAATTAGTTATTTGAAATCCTATAAACATGGTATCTGGATTAGTAAGGCATGTGCTATTACATCCTATAGGCATGTTGTCTAAGTGTGCACAGTAGTAGACATGGAAACAGGTATACCAAATACTTGAACTAACATGTTTTGACAAATTAAGTGAAGTGTGCGTGACTCTTATAGGCAGGCTTTCTACACATAAAACTAAAGGCATGTATGTTAAATAGCAAATAGATCCTATAGGCATGTTGTCTAAGTGTGCACAGTAGTAGACATGGAAACAGGTATACCAAATACTTGAACTAACATGTTTTGACAAATTAAGTGAAGTGTGCGTGACTCTTATAGGCAGGCTTTCTACACATAAAACTAAAGGCATGTATGTCAAATAGCAAATAGATCCTATAGGCATGTTTTCTACCCATTCATGTGAGAATTAAAGTACCCTATCCCCCTTCGTACTAATTTCCACATCATTCGTTATTACAAATTATTACAGACCAAATTAATGAATATAAGTGCAAACAATACATACTGAAAGACTACAAGCCTAACAAATAGAGCCGACCCAAAAGAGAAATAGCCTAGTATTGCCTAGGCCTTCAGCAAGCTCACTTTTTACATGAATAGTAGACCCAGATCCAAGCACACCTCAAACAGGAGAGTGTATCAATTACATAACTCGGGGCCACACATGAGCTCATACCAGCCTTAGATGGAGGAAGCATACATGGCAACCAATTGACAACTCTGAAGTCTATAATACCTCATAGGGACATGATTACATAAACATATAGGCACTTGTTGTTTTTCAGAAGCTAAGGGAACAACATTAATCAAATAAGAATGCTTGAACATGCCAACTAAGTGGACCAGCGAGAACCAGCTTTAACATAGCAAGTTGAAATAGAAAACTAACATCATATTGAGAAATCATTCAACAAAGGAAAGAGTATAGGATACTGGATACAGTTACACATTAGGAGGACTTAAGAAGTTGTAATGACCCGACCGATCGTTTTGAGTATCATAACCCCGTTCGCCCATTTACTGCTCAATTTATGCCTTATAGTTGATTTATGACTTATAGGGTTAGTTGGTTCGGGTCCGGAAGGATTTCGGAATGAAATGAGACACTTAATCTCATAATTGAAAACTTGAGTTGGAAAAGTTGACGGGATATTCACTTATGTGTAAACGACCTCGGAATTGGATTCTAATGATTCCAATAGCTCTGTATGGTTATTTTGGACTTAGGAACGTGTCCGAAAATGTTTTTTGAAGGCCCGTAGTAGAATTAGGCTTGAAATGGCGAAAGTCAAATTTTTGGAAAGTTTGACCGGGGGGTTGACTTTTTGTTATTAGGGTCGAAATCTGATTCCGAAAATTGGAATAGGTCCGTTATGTCATTCATGACTTGTGTGCAAAATTTGAGGTCAATCGAACTTGATTCGATAAGTTTTGACATCGAATGTAGAAGTTGGAAATTTCATAAGAAACTAAAGTTTCAAGTGAGTTCGCACAAGACCCAATTTTAAAAGAGAATATCTACATATATATATATATATATATATATATATGGAGTTATATGGTGTATAACCTATCAAATTAAATCCCTTTGATTCTAGTTTCTAACGCATCAAACCGTTTGTCATTTGGATATGTATACAGAAAGATATGACCATTTTACTGGACCTGTGTCATATGCGCGTTCAGATGCACGGCCACGCATATTTGAGACTTTCTGCCTCAGGTGCGCGGCCGGATGCGTAGCCACTTTCCCAGGTGCGCGGCCGCGCACGTAGGAACCCATTAAATAACCCCAAGACCGGGTAGAAAGAGGGATTAAGTTATTTTGAGGTAAAAACCTGATATTTTAGAGTGATGTAAAAGCATTTTAGAGAGAGATGGAGTAAACCTAACATTCTAATCATCCAATCTTGCACCAATCTTCAGGAATCAAGGAAGCTAATTACAAGATCCTCATCAAAGAGGTAAGGTTCCATACGCTAGTTTTTAATTTCGGGATTTGGATTAAAAGTAGGTCATAAGAAGTATGATACTTGGGTGTGAGAGTATTATGTATACATGTATGGATTTATTATGGAAATATGTGTATGAATCAAGTATTGTAACTCATGGTATAGTGATTGAAAGCCATAAATTCTCAATTTAAATGAATACCCATTGTAGAAATGGAAAAGTGATTATTTGATGGAATTTTGTTAGTTGGGTGAGAATGGTTGGTCACACATGTGATGTTAGGATTATAAGTTGTTAAAGAATGATTGTGGGATGAATTGTTAATAAATGATGGTAGTTGGAAGAACTAATTCTATGGTTAAGAAATGTATAAATGTATGCCCACTAGGTATTTGGTAAATTGTCTAAATGGCCTAAACTATGGAATGGGTTACTAATGTTGGTCCCATTGTATGATGATATTGTAGATTGCAGTTGCTTAGTATAATAGATCGTTGTAGTATCATTAAGGGGTGAATTTCAGTTTCGGATCGTTGGCATTGAATTGAGGAGATAAGAAGGCATTCAGAGGTGGATACATGCGGAATGGAATTTCCTGAGTATTGATTAGCTTGCTCGACATTGGGTTTGTCTTGTTGAGGTAAGTAAGACTTCTAAACTTGGTTCTGAAGGTATGAATCCCCGAATTTGGTATGATATGAATTATTTGGAGGTGACACATACGATAGGTGACGAACATGTAGACGTGCACCACAGAAAGTTTGTCTTGAATAAATCCTGTGAAGTAGTAAAATTAAAGAATCATGTTATTATCTGAACATGTGGCACGTGTTAGAGGAATTAAGCTGAGGCTAGTAATAAAGATCATGTTTAGGCTAAGTGCTGATATTTTAGGACCCATGGGGTCATGATGCTGTCGAATTAATTGTTCTAAAATATACATTTCACACTCAGTAATAATTGTCCATTGTGAGGATATTTATGGGATTAAGCTATGCAACGCAGCAGGCCATTTGGCTTTATATATGATATAATTAAATGGATCAGGGTTGCCCGCCTGCAGCAGGCCAGAATGGATTTATACATTATTATTGTTCTAGATCATGGTTTCCCGCGCTGCAGCAGGCCTTATTGGCTTTACTACTTTATGGATCGGGGTTGCTCGCCTGCAGCAGGCCTCATTGGCTTTATTATTAAATAGATCGGGGCCGCCCACCTACAGCAAGCCTCATTGGCTTTATTATTATACGGATCAGGACTGCCCGCCTGTAGTAGGCCATATTGGCCTTATATCACGCTTGGGCTGAAGGATCCCCTCCGAGAGTCTGCACACACACCCAGTGAGCACAGTCGACTTATAGAGCTTGGGCTGAAGGAGCCCCTCCGGGGTATGTACACCCCTAGTGAGCGTAGATGATCATCAATATTCAGGATGGATTTCCAAGGGCATGGCTTTGCCTTACTTACTACTTATATATATATTTGGGATGGATTTTCCTAGGGAATGGACTTGCCTTACTTATTTATATTGTAATGAATTTACCTGGACACGGATCTTGTCCGTATCATTTATATTTGGGGATAAATTATCCCACGGCTAGATTGGCCTTATACGGTACTGAATGACTGACTGTTAGTCGATGTGTGTATATATACGGGTTGGAACACCCCGGGGCAGGACTGGCCATAAACTGTACCGAGTGACTGAATAATGTGTGACTAGTATCTACAAGAGGTCTTGCTATTGATATGTCATATTCCTCATATCATGCAGTATTGATCTATTTCACTTGTACTGAGTTTAACTGTTAAACTTGAAAGCATGCCTACATTTTTGTATCATTATTTTTACTGGACTGTACCTGCGGAGCTCATCATTTCTTTCAGCTCAGAGGCTAGTCTTATTACTTATTGAGTTAGTTGTACTCATACTACACTTTGTACCTCGTGTGCAGATCCAGGCGCTTTCGGATACAGAGATTGTTAGATTTTAGAATACTATCAGTTGGAGACTATCAATGTAGCTGCTTGGCGTCCGCTGACCTTGTCTCTCTTTCCTTCAGTTATTGTACTATTCTATACTTTCAAACAGTGGTTTTTTTTATCAGTCAAACATTGTATTCACATTAGATGCTCATGTACTCAGTGACACCAGGTTTTGGGAGTGATATATTTGAAATTTTGAGATTTCTTCCGCTGAATTTAATTATTTTGTTTTCAAATTTAAAAGATATGGTGGTTTATTGAGATTGTCGGCTTTCCTAGTATTGAGATAGGCGCCATCACGACAGGTAAGATTTTGGGTCGTGACAGAAGCAAGTCTAATTTTGTAACATGGTAAACACACACACACATGCTAAGTTTCCAGAAATCAAGTTTAGTAAAAGGTATTAGCCAGAGTTAGTCTAAAATACTTTAGACATGTGAGCCTTAATCATAGTAGTATAGTCAGAGGGATAGCAATTTCATGAAGATTTCTAACGTGTGAGCCTAACATGATCACAAGCAGTACAACAACAACCTAGTAGCATGGTCTACAACAGACCACAACAGTGCCAAAGTCTAGGGAACTCATGAAAATATATCAACTTAAGAGGAATAGGACATGCAAGCATAATAACTCATACCAGTTACCCAGACATAAGAGAAGAAGCTAACATAGAAATTTTCCCTAGAAGCAACGCTAAAGACATAAGATTAACAAATTAAACATACATTAGAACTTAAATGGCATAGAAACATACCTTAGCTAATCAGCACAGCCTCAGAAACTTAACAGGTTGGGCAAGAATAACTCAACAACGTCTGAAACACATGCATTAATTTATCTAGAGATACAGGACAAGGTAAGGAACACACATTAGTTTACAAGTAGCACTTAAGAAGACCAGAATCCATTCACATAATAAGAGCATATTACATATGTTGAAGCCTACCGAGTTCAATCTACTAAAGAACATGGAACTGCAGAGCATTGTTAAAATAATAGAATTACAGTAAAGCACACCAACACAGTACCAGGGATTCATAAATAGCAAGGAAAATTGAATCATGCTTACTCACAAAAGTTCAAACAATATTGGCACACAGAACGCACATGTCATAAACAAACAGAAAGAAGGATAATTAAAACTGTAAGAGTCAAGGACATTAACCAGTAGCAAAGTTAAACGAGCAAGAGAGTGAGGAACTTAGAATATCAATAGTGATTCAGTAGTAGCAATTGAAAGAAGATAATGGAACCCCAAATCCCTGATGCTTCAGAGTTCACAAGAGCCCCGAGAAGGGCTCCGAGCAGTGCTTGCACCGGAGGAGGTCGTTTAACAATATTATGGCTTGGCTTTCAGATGGCCAAGAATTCAACATTTTCATAAAATATTCAAGTGTAGTAGAGTAAGGAATGAGTGAAAGAAGAGAATAGTGAGAGTAATAGCAGTAATGAGGTCCATTAACGGGATTAGGGGAGGGGTTTATATAGTAGTAGAAATTGAAAGAACGAACATGGAAAGAAGACTAATCACACAGAATAAGGAAAGAAAATTAATCATACGAAATAAGGGAAGGAAAATCAATAATACAGAATAAGGAATAGGAGATCAATCATACAGAATAATGAAAAGAAATCAATCATACAGAATAAGGAAAAGACCACATGCAAACTAATTTCAAATCGGAATTAGGGCAACGAGTAAGGCAAACCCTAATTAAGCCGGATTCGATGGAAATATTTGAAAAATATTAGAGCAAAATTGGGTATCAACAGTATGATAGTCGTATATTACATTTTGAAGTCAAGCGAGTTATGGAACAAAAGTTGGCAAAGGTCATCACAAGTTACATTCATAAATGTGCTGAACATTAGGTCAAATGTAGCAGAGCTTTTCTCCCAATATACTTGGAATTATGGGATGATCCACATACCAAATTGAATATCTACGAGTATACTTTCTAACACATTAAACCATTCATCAATACAACATTGGAGTAGAGATATATTTGCATTTTTGCGAGACTGTGCAGACTGGTAGGTGACAAGTAGGTGCATCACCTACTTGCTTAAATGAAGGGACAAAATAAATCCCCAAAAGGGGAAATTGAGGGAGGACAAGGGGCCCTTTATATAGAATGATTATCTCACATTTTAAACATAATCTCATGAGCAAAACATCGGAGAAAACCCTTGCAACTCCTCCCCCAAAAATCCCACACAAACCCTAGGTGACTTCGGGTGATACGAAGCGATTCTAGTACCGAAAACTCCGGACAGCTTGCTAATTTCCCTTTATCCTTATTGTAGATGCATAGAGGGACTAGGTTTCGTGGGTTATACTTATTCCAAGGTAAGTTTATGCTTCTATTTCCCTTATCTAAGCTTCTACGAGTTGTAGCTCGATCGTAAAGACTAGAACTTGGGAGTTTCGAAAGAGTAGTATGATGTTTGTTGTGGCATCACTGTTGGCTGGTTGTGAACTTATTTTTAAGTTAAATTATTGTATGTTTTATATGAGAAGAGTCTTAATTATATATTGTTGGTTGTGTTTCTCTATTTGAAAGAAAAGACAAGTCGGAAACGTATTTTAGTAATCATAAAAATAAGTTTTGAGTTGCTAAACATGTGGGACTGTTATGGGGTCATTTTAAAGTTGTATTATGGCTGAATATTAGTAGGGTAATTGAACATATGGCATTTAATTTTGTTGATAAATTCTGGAATGAAGAAGGGGTTTCAAACTATAGTTGTTTAGTCAAAAACCGAGCTTCTCGCTCAAAATGGTTGTTGAAGTAATCAGAGAGCTTATTGTGAATTGTATTGTTGTTTTTTCGGTTGTTTGGTGAATTTTAGTAACTTATGGGATGTGGTAAAAACATAAGAGGTGTTGTCCATTTTTTTGTAAAATATTGGTTTTGAAATATGAGAGTTACAACGCTTATATATTGAAGACGAAGTCAGTTTACTCATTATAGACGTAGGAAGATCATATTGAGCTTGGTTGATGATTGGAGAGAAGATTGCAAAGGTATGTTAAGGCTATCCCTTTTTTATTTGATCCATATCATACAAACCAAATGAGCAAACGCGAAACGTTCACAAATGACTCTATTCTTAGAAGTACTAGGGGTGCCTATGTTCTCGATTCCCCATGTAACCTATTATTATATCGTTTGTTCACCGGTCTTAGAAAATATGTAAGTTGATAAAGTTTATTTCATGATATTAACCGAAGGCATATTGATCTTATGACATCCTGAGGGATCTTATTCACTTACTTTTTATGCATTCCATTCATTTATGTATGTACATTGACCCATGACCAGATGGCATTATATACACATATATTATATGTATATGGGGTATGGGGAAAGGTTATGGCGTTATATACGCACTACCACCTGATCAGCTGGTATACATTAATGATTTCTCCCACAGAGGATAAGATGATATGATGGGATGCCTTCAGAAGCTTGATGATGTTATCTACGCATATACCTATGTATGATATGATATTTATATGCTTATGCATGACATTATAAATGTTTCAAGATTCACAGAGCTATTCAGACTTACATGTTGAGTTCTTTACTCCATGTTTCTTTCATGTCTTTTATATAATGCTTTCATGCCTTACATACTCGGTACTTTCATGTTTCATGCCCGCAGGTCCCAATAGATAGGTTGAAAGTCCTCCTAGTAGGCTATCAACTCAGTGGAAGATGTTGGTGCACTCCACTAGCTCCGAAGTTGCCTATTTGGTCAGTATGATTTGGACATGTATTGATTGGTATGACGAGGCTCTGTCCCGACCTTTTTGATATTTATGTACTCTTAGAGGCTTGTAGACATGTGTCATGCATATGGATACTTGTGTGGCCTTGTCGGCCTATGTTTTGAGTATATAAATAATCATGTCGGCCTTATAGGCCCGTATATCACATGTATAAGTTTCTATATCATGTTAGGCCATCCTATGTCTAGTATTCCCTTATGTTTTATTCTGATTATCTCATAACGGCCCTTCTGGCCCATTTACCCATGATGGTGTGATAAGAAAGATACGTTACGTTGGTACTCGGTTGAGTAAGGCACCGGGTGCCCGTCGTGGCCCTCCGATTTTGGTCGTGACATTTCCATAAACATCCATTGATTTTAACCTTTAATCTATATTCTTTTATAGTAGAAATTAGGGATTTAGGTAGAAATTTAGAATTTTGAGAAATTGAGATTTAGACCTTAAATTGAGATCGGATTTTAAACTTAATCACATAACCGGATTCGCGGGTGAATGGATAATTGGGTTTTGGTCCGAATCTTGGGTTTTGACCAAGCAAGCCTAGGGTTGAGTTTTATTGACTTTTTTCAAAAATATTAAAGATTTAATCTTTTTCATTTGTGGGTAGTTTCTAAATCTTATTTTGAATTATTTGAATGATATTTTGTTAGATTTGATTGGTTTGGAGGCTAATTCTAGAGGAAAAGCGCGTTTGAGCATTGATTTGGTTGCGGAGTGAGGAAGTTTCTTGTGTATCCTTGACTTGAGGGATTATGATTTGTTGGTCTATTTGCTACACCTTTTATGTGTGGCAACAACGTATATGTGAGGTGATGAGTACCTGTGCGTTGTCATTGGGTTAAAGCATACTGGTGGAAATTATTTCTTTATATTATATTATTTTGTTAATTATGCTACACATGCTTAGGTTACATTATTACCTCTCTAATAATTTGTTTCGGGTTTATTGCTTATTTTAAAGTTGTTGAATATTTTGAAAGTTGAATTTGATATCATGGCACCATATTTGAAGTTAAATTATTTTCCCGCATTGCTTATTCTTCAGATTTATATTATTACACGGTAAAGATGAGAGTAAAAATACGAATGGTGATACTGTACCATTTCATTAATATCATTACATGGTGAGTATGAGAGTAAAAGTACGAAGGGTGATGCCGTGTCATTTCATTCATATTATTATATGGTGAGGATGAGAGTAAAAGTATGTCGGTTATTTCGTGCCATTTCACTCATATCATTACATAGTGAGGATGAGAATAAAAGCCCGAAGGGTGGTGCCGTGCCATTTCATTCATGTTATTACATGGTGAGGACGAGAGTAAAAGCAAAAAGGATGATGTCGTGCCATTATATTCATAGTATTACATGGTGAGGACGAGAGTAAAAGTACGAAAGGTGATGCCTTACCATTTTTATATCATTGATTTGATTAATTTTCGTTTTTGGTGATTTACTTAGTTATTTAGTGTCTTCATACTTGCTGAATTTATTATATCTTCCCCTTTTAGCATGTCCCTTCCCAGTTTGTAATTTATCATTCTTTGTTATTTATTGCTGCTTAATATACATTTGTACATGTTTATTTATATTGGTGTCTTGTCATAGCCTCGTCACTATCTCGTCGAGGTTAGATTTGATATTTACGGAGTAATTGGGTCGGTTGTACTCACACTACACTTCTGCACTTCTTGTGCAGATATTGGTATTGGTCCCAGCAGTGTTTGAGGTGCGTCGGCTCAGATCATTTCATACAGAGACTCGAGGTAGATCTGCTGGCGTCCCCTGACCTTGAAGTCCCCTTCCATATCTCACTTTTACTGTTTATCTCTTTCGAACAGTTGTATTTAGTTCAGACTTTGTTTGTAGACTTCTCGTTGCTTGTGTACTCGTGACTCCAGATTTCTGATAGTAGATATTATCACGTGGTTTATATGAGCATTGTGTTAGACTTGGCATTTATTTCTCGTTGTGTACCATTATTTTTTTCTAAACTGTTAAATTTGGTTAATTATTTATTTCACGTCGGCTTGCCTAGCAAGTGGATGTTAGACGCCACCACGACCCTGATGTTGAAATTCCGGGTCGTGACAATTCTTCTTCCGGTTTGTACTATATATGAAAGTTTAATTTTTTTTATTAAGATTACTACATAAGAAGTTTAATTATATCTTTATATATTTTATTTATTTATTGAAATTATTGTTTATATTTTTGTCTTTGGTTTTATCTTATCCATATAGCATATGGCATGCCCATATAAATTACTATTTAACAACTTTCTCATCTAAAAAAAATAAATTAGTTTTATTATTTTATATATCTTTACATTGATTATATATAGATATTTAATTATTTTAAATTGAAATCCAAAGATTACACATATAAGTTCTTTTAATATATATCATAAATCTACTAATAATTGTATAATTATTATTTTTGTATTATTTTCAATAAGAAATTAGATTAAATTCTTCTTCCTCCTTGTACTTAATATGAAAGTTTAATTGTTTTTATTAAGATTACTACCTAAGAAGTTAAATTCTATCTCTATATATTTTATTTATTTTTTGAAATTATTGTTTATGTTTTAGTCTTTACTTTTTATCTTATCCATATAGCATATAGCACGACCATATAAATTATTATTCAACAACTTTCTCATCTCAAAAAATAAATTAGTCTTATTATTTTATATATCTCTACATTGAATATATATATATATATATATATATATTATAATAGTTTCCTTAAAAATATATAGATACTTGATCAAGACAAAAAAGATCTATGGATGTAAATTCAGTAATTGCAGCGCTGGTCCCATATAATTCCTACTGTATGTGGCTGCGTTGCAGTTGTTAAACAAATTAAAGTGAAGGGACTCTAATAATCAAGAGCTTTATAACGTGCCTTAGATGGGAGATGTTTTGAGTTAGAAGTTCTCGTCAGCAAGTGAAAATTCACGACTGATTATATGGAGTGGATTTTTTTTTTAATAATGAAAAGGAAATGAGTATATTTACGATAGGCTCATTTTCGAATCAACTTACAAGCCATAATATAATGACAATTTTGTCCTCATTGAACGTGAATTCACTAGACGAAGGAAAGGACAATTAAGTCCGTCAAATGAACAAACACTACTAGAAATTCGGTAAAAACCGACTAATGTCGACCGACCAACTTTGGTCAGTCAAAAAATCGACCAAAGTTGGTCGGGTTTTCAAAATATTTTATTTTTTAATTTTCTTTTACGAAACCGACCAACTTTGATCGGTTTTCTTTAGCGCAAAAATGCGGGAAACTATTTTTGAGTCCCGCGAAATTTATTTTTCAAGAAACCGACCAACTTTGGTCGGTTTTTCAATTAAAATAAATAAAAATTAATATTAAAAAAATCGACCAAAATTGGTCGGTTAATTCGGCCGGTCATTTAAAAAAACCGACCAACTTTGATCGGTAATTTTACTTTTTAATAAAAACGACCAACTTTGGTCGGTTATTTTCGTGCGAAAATACAATTAAAGAGTATAAATCAAATAAAAAACAATCTTAAAACAAATTGTACCAATGGTCTAGTGGTAGAATAGTATCTTGCCATAGTATGGACCCCGGTTCGATTCCCAGATGGTGAATCTTTTGATTACATAATTAAAAAACTGACCAACTGTGGTTGGTTTTTTTTGCAATTTTTTTTTAATTTAATTGACCGACTAATGTTGGTCGGTAATTTCCAACCAACTTTGGTCAGTATGCCTTTCCGACCCCTAAAATACCGTTCGCACGTAAATGGTCGCGTTTTGATCGGTTATTGAACATTACCGACCAACGTTGGTCGGGTTTTTTGATCGGTTTTTACCGGATTTCTAGTAGTGAAAACTTTCACTCCTCATGAAGCAGAATTAAGTGCATTAAAGTAATTTCTCCAATAGGTTTGTACGACTCAGGTTTCTTCAATTTCTGTGTGGCATTCAAGTGTTTGAATTAGCACACTTTGGCGATGACGTGGTGAAGATTAGACACTAATTGAGGGATAATAAGAACTGCTAATTAAGAAACACTATGGATAATAAGGAATCTTGAATCTACTGCACTATACAGTACAGGTGATTACATGTGACTGAATATAATTGATGGCTCTCTCCTACTATTGCTCCATTATTTTTGGCTCAGACAAATACGGTGTTTATGGACTTCAAAAATTATTCCAAATTTATGTGACAATGTTTGATTTGGTAATTTGGTATGAAGTTCAAAATGAAGACTTTTAAATTTCCTGAACAAAAATAAGTCATAGTCATATAATTGTGTGGCTATAAATTATCCCATTAAGAATATAATTGAAAGTCTAAAGTTAAATTATGTATAAATCTACAAAAATAAATTAAAAAAATATATCGCATAACTCGAGATATAAAAATATGATTTATAGCATTCTGACAAAAGTTATTGTTCACCAAGCAAATCAGCAAAGAGTAGAGAAAAACATCATAGGACTGACTAGAACATAAAAATTAGTAAAAGCTTTCTAAAGTTCTATTCAAATATGACACCGCCCACAGAGGCTTTTTATCAAGTGTAAAGACAAAAGAATAAAAACAAAACTGGTAAGAATCAATATCTTTTTTCACCCAAAATCAGATTTGTGGCGTCGGATTTCATGTGATGTGTGTTTTAACTCTGATCGTATGCCTATTTAAGCAGTACGTGAGGTTGAGGAAATTAGCTCTTTGCTACGTACCTACCCCTTATACCCCCCACCCCACCTTGTTTAACTTTCCTATAACAGAAAGAAATGAAAGGTTGAGGAAATGAGCAGTAATTTGTGAGTGTGCCCGCAGCTCCTCCCATGCAAGAGCTCTAATTTGGGTCGTGGATCATCATTTCCATCTCCATTGAATTCATCTGTATCTGTGCATGGTTTTTGCAAGATTTCAAACTCACTGAACCTGGAAAAGCATAATATCCAACTAATTATCCCTAAACATGTTGCTTTGATAATGGACGGAAACAGGAGATGGGCTAAGGCTCGAGGTTTACCTGTGCAAGAAGGCCACAAATTTCTTACTCCAAATCTCAAAATGATTTGTAACATTTCTTCCAAACTGGGAATACAAGTTATCACTGCTTTTGCATTCTCTACTGAAAACTGGAATCGTCCCCAGGTACACATCCTACATCGTAACTCCAATTTTAACCTCATTATATTCCTATTTTGTTGCCTTACTTTTAAACTTGGAAATGTACCTAGGTATTTTCCTTTCATGTTTACCATATTACTAATTGTTAATGTTGAATTATATAATTTCTCTTATGATGATGACAAGCATGTTCTGGCGAAATATATGAATCTTCTTTCTGATTCGATTAAGTTGCCTCGATATTAGTAGTAATTAAAGCCTCGGGCATTGGATCGGATACAAGCCAGTGCAGATGAAGTAACACGAATATTGTCGTTTGCAATTTAATGGTATCGGTTTTTCATCCATCATGAATTTGCGTTTTGTATTTTACATGATTTCAATTAAAGATCTGTTTCTGTTGTACAAGCATAACAATTTGAGTTTGAGCAGGAGGAGGTTGATTTCTTAATGCAACTGTTCGAGGAGTTCTTTGAAGAATTTATGAGGTACTTTGTTTGGTTAAACTATACTTCACTATATATCTAAATCCACTTTCGTGACTTCCCTCCTTTCTTTTACAATCCCAGTGATATATCTTAACGATATAAATAAAATAGAACTTGTGAGAAACCCATGAAGGCTCACGAGAAAAGTAATGATAATACATGGACTAAATTCACTTGAAAGAATAAATAGTTCTACGATCAATAAAAGACGACTAAACTCAACAAATTAAACTTAGATGGACAGTAAAATGAGATGATTCTGTGAATTGGTTAGAATCTACTATTAACTATCGAATTCATGATCAATGCAATAAGTTGAAAATGACAGAATATACATCTTTCTAGAAAGAGAAATATATGTACTCTTATTATGGGAATTGTGTTGGGTTGATTCACTGTACAAGTCTCTTAGATAAATAAATGGACCGGGTATATGAAAATAAGTATCAGCTACACAAATGGGCCAACAATAAAACAGGCTAAAGCTAAAACTAAACTAAGGTGGCCCTAACTCGATTATTTCCTAATAATTGATGTACCTCACAAGCCCCATTAATTGGTTGACCAATACTATCTCGACCTTGAACGACCATAACGTTATAAATATTCGGCATCTTGCCCGGGGAAAAATGCTACATCTAGTACCGGACCGATGATTTGGACGACATGCCCCGGGTATTTTTTTTTCAACAAACCCCAGAACCAGAAGTAGCAGGATTGATTCTCATAATAATAAAATAAATAAATATGTCGAAATGTAATTTTGCAACGATTTTAACGATCTAAAATAAATAAATACACCAAACAACAAATCCAATTTCTTTTTTATGATTGAAGTGAACTAGCACTAGTTTGATGTCAACCTTTAGAAGTTATTCATCAAATTGATTAAATCTAAAATAATAACATACTCTTTATTTAATACGATCCCACTATACATATCAATATAAATAGAGATTCACCGATTACGTTTCAGCCATCTAGCCATTCTAATCTATTTGAAAATTTTTGACTTCAGCTCCAACCGAATCTGCAAATGATGGCATGAGTGAAAAAGTTGAAAACAAAAAGAACTATTTAGAAATACTCCATTATTCTTACGGTAATCCTACATGAACCATAGATGTCCAAACCACCGGACAGAAAGAACCAAAAAAGCATTCTTCATGTACCCAGCTCCGATAATAAAATGATTTGTTTTGTTTCTATACCCAATTCAGGATTTCGTTTATGTTTATGCTAGAGATTTTTTATGTTAATTTGTAGTTTAAAAGATGTCATAGACATTTCTGTGGGTATAAATAATCTTATTAGTGATAAAATGAAAGTTTAGAGGCAAGTTGGTTCTAAATATATAAATGTGTCATCCTATTAGGACAGACCAAAGTATCACATAAACGGGGACATAGAGAGTGCTACTTTCCAATTTTCTCATTA
>AWOL01S0119570.1:10016-24609 GCA_000715115.1 Nicotiana otophora
ATACTTAATTTCTCATCGATTTAAGCTCAGCCTTTCATTCTTTATTAATTCAAACCTAAACTTGCTAAAAATATTTAAGAGCAACTAAAGTTTAATCATCTTTTGTAATTTTTAAAATTATCACTACGATTGAACTATTTAATATGTTACTGTTACTCTTACTTTCTAAAGATTTAAAAGTAAAAATTAAGCAAAGAAGTAAAATTAACTAGCTAAATCATCTTAAAACTAAAACACATACAGAATATTTAATATGTTATACTAGAAGGACATTCAAATCATATATATACTAATTAGAGTACTTCAACCTATACTAAAGTCTGCAATTTGCAAAAGAGAAAGTCCTTATGCGAAATTTTATATAGATTTCTACATTAAAGGTAAATCAGTTTTATTATCATTATTTTTTACGATGCAAAATTGACAACTTCTTTAAGGACTAATGGAGACCTCTGAATTTATATATATATTTTCTTACCCATGTTAAGAAAATATAAAGAAACAAGCAAACTGTGAATCTTCTTCTTCAAAAATACTTTATCCATTTAGCTAAAGGACCATCTCAACTTCTGAACGAAAATTAAATCAAACAGTAGGTATGAGATACCTTAGCAATATTTTAACCAAACTTTAAGAATGATATTCTCATTTGTTATTTAACAATCTTTACGAAAACTAGTGAAAATCATTATATACTAGAATATAAAATAATAAATACTTAGTGTTGTATAATAAAATACTTTCTATAATTAATGTTGCGACCAAACACACTCACGCAAGTATACATGGTCGTCAAGTAATATAGTAGTGAGTAGAGTATCATTCCCACGAAGACTTATGATTAACTTTTGACTAACTCAAACTCAAATAACTTTTCGATTCAAGCGATTTCTCACAAAATAGATAATTTTCTAATTTACTACCTAAAAACTATCAAGTAATGAAATACTAGAGATCAACCACAACACTTAAATGATTTCGAATAACAATCAATAGGAGATAATATTCCAGGGTCACGGGTTATCTAACAATCATGTTGCATTCTTAGCTTAAAATAACTAATTGATTTATCTGGATTGTTGATTAACATGGTTGATATTACTCATAAGAATCTTTCGAGTCCTTACTTGCCTATTTAAGCTAACTTAATACCTATATGTCTATGGAATTAAGGTTAACAAGAACGTATTTACAATTCCTATATTGCAATCGAGCAAGAAAATTAGGTATATTTCTATCCTAATTGTGAATCTATTCCCCGATACCCGGGTTTAAGAACTTGCTCTATTTAATTCTATATGCAATCTAGAATTCCCACTTTTGAGTTCACCTCTAGATTCGTAGATAGTATTTCATTGTTAGCTACTCAGCAAAAATAATTAAAAATAGAATTAAATAAACAACCCAATATGATAAAATCAACTTTGTCAAATTAAACTTCAAACGTCAACATTTATGTATACCCATGACCCTAGAATAATAGGGTTCTTAGCCACTCATGTTCATGCAATCATTAAATAATTCACAAGAGTGCATAAAATCAATAAAAGAAGGAAAACATAAGAACTCAAGACGAATTCTGTGATTTCCAAGCCTTGTCGTGGCTTTTTCACCCTTTTCAATATGTTAGGTGACCTAAAAGAGGCGTTTTTGGCTTATATATTACGTACAAAAGTCGTGGGCCAAAGTTCTCCTATTCCTAATCCAAATCAGCTTTAGGGATTGATGCTGGGGTGGATGCGTCGCATCCACCTCGTCCTCCACTTCTCAACTTCGCATGCTAGGGTGGATGCTTCGTATCCACCCTTTGTTCCTCCATCTCAGCTTTGTCTAGGTGCGGATGCTAAGGCGGATGCTATGGGCCGACTTCACTGCTAAGGGTGCACGAAATCTGATTTCTTTCTAGATTGGATGCGACGCATCCAACCCCTCTTCCTCTAGCTAGAGCACCTTTTCTTCATATATTTGCACTCCAAACATCCTAAATCATCACACACAACTCAATTAGTCATAAAACCAATAATTAAACCATGTTGGGCATTTTAAAGATCAAATAGCATCAAAAAACGGTTAAAATATGGCAACACATATCGAAATATGCCCAACATCAATTAATTTTTAACTTTAGTAGCAAATGAGTATTCAACTAACTATAAGTTATTTAGCACTGTCTAGGGTATCGGAATCACGTTAAAAGAAACTAAGGAGATAACTAAACAATAAAAATCATATTAAATAAGATAAACATCACATTAAACATTACAAAAACACAAAATACATACAAATTAAAAGGCTGAAGAAACAAAGATAGAGGATATGAACCTTTGCAGAAGTTTTCAAGAATATAAAAGAACACCCAGCAATTACAAGAAAACGGATGAAGACAGCAAACGTAACCTGGATCCGAAACTCGAAATCGAAACTTCGTCTCTTTCAAAGAAAAAACTTTTTCTCTTGATCCTTCTCACTTAGTTCTCTGTGGAATATAATCAATGGCTTCCTCTCCGTATATGTGAAAAATTCCACCTTAATATAAAGTATATGTCAACTATATATAGAATGTGTGTCCTTAAAAAGTGATGAGTGGAGGAGCAGGCAACAAGATGTGAGGGAGAGGGGGCTGATCGTGTGTGTGTGCAACGTGTGTGTGTGTGTGAAGGAAATGGGGATATAGGGTTGGGACGTGAGGAGTGCTGTGTGTGTAGGTAGTGATTAGATAGATTGGAAATTTGCTAATCTTTTGATTTTTTTTCGTTTCTTTTTTCTTTTCCTTTTTGTTTTTCTTTAAAAGATAAAATATAAAGATAAGAAAATTAACTAACTAATTTTTAGACTAAAATAATATAGGCAAACTAAATTATTACACTATAATTTAAATGACACCCAAAATATACTAAAGCTAAGCTAACGTATTTACTATAATTTTAATTAAAAGAAACCATATATATTTGTAAATTTTCTTTTTCTCTTTATAAATAGAAATAAAATTTATACTATAAGCATGTGAATATATAATAAAACCTAAACAATAAGATAAAAGTTTAAAATATTAAGATTAGACCTAGAAAATATATTTACACTAAAATGGTATAGAATTCGGGTGTGGTAAAAAATTAGTTGTTCACACTAACTGATCCGACTTCTTCTAATTTACTCCGGACTTGCCTTAGGAATAATAATATCTCCATTCAAAACATGACGAACCCAATTAGCACTCATGAAGAAGGACCCTATTTCACAAGACCATGTTGTCTTAAAACCCACAAACCATCTCATACCCTCCTTTTGCGCACATTCGCGTCTTCAACTGGTACACCCATTTTGATATTTCCTTTATGAATCCAAAGTTATTTTCTTCCATTCCTCCAATGCTACACCGCACACCGAAGATAACATAGAACACTCCAAGCCCCTTTTCCTAATCTGCTACAAAACCTCGGTACTTAACCATACTACGGACTCGAAATCCTTAGACACTGCACTTTAGCATTTTGAATCCACTAGGACCATTGCTAAGAGTCACCCACTCCGACTTGGTCCCGAATATAATCAACTCCAAGGATCTGGTAGCACATGAATCACTCTCTCAAAGAAGCACCGAGCTGAATCACTTTCCTCGTACATCACATCTACATGAAGCATAAACTCTGAGTCTTCCCTAAGCCTGAACATGAATCGATAAGGCCAATTGTAGCACACATTCCTCAAATCCTTTGCTCAAATCACCACTGATGTTCTCTTTCCGTAGTCTTAATAACCCACCAATATGCCGATAACCAAACATCTCACAAGTAGACAACCATGAAATCCAATCGTAGGCGGTGGGGCTCTCCTACTTAGCTTGAAGCTACAATTACATGACCCTGGAACCTACCAAGATTCCTTCTTCCTCACTAACATGACCTCGCGCAATAGACCCACCAAATTCTTCGAAATCTTCCTGTTAACCATTCCATGAATGCTCTGAATCCCTAGCCATATTTACATGTTAGACCTCATACCGGGTAGCCAGTAGAATTCTTCGCAGAAGCTTCGTCAACACCATGCAACCACTAACCTGCTCACAGGAGATATCCCACCTGTGGAAATTCCATGTCGACCTCTTTCAACGACGTTGTACCAAGTACAATTACTACAAAACCAATAAACCATTTTGAGCCTGTGCCCCTCCACCAGCTGTGCAGGTCCGTTCACTCCCCATTGACATCAACTACAGGTGCGACGATACATTCCAATCCGAAGTCATATTGCATCTTTCTTCATATCAAACAACTTCTTCATGTCATATCCAATCTTCCTCAGTATAGTAGCCAATATTCCAAATTAGTCCGTAGACCCAGTCACTGTCCACCATAAGTCCAAAATCACTCTAAACTTTCCCCAAGGCGTGTAGCTATCCTACCACAGAACCCATATGATACTCTGCCACTATCCCAATTTGGTTAAATCCTCTCCTTTAGGCAACTTCCCGACTTCTGCTTTTCATACCTAACCTACTAGTAATTCAACAACCACGAGACTCCCTTCCACCGTATCCTTCCTCATCCTTCGTTGCCCAATTGTTGCCTTTAAATCAAAATCCATCTCTGTAGCACTTGGATTGCTATATCGCTACCAACTTTAAACCTCCCCGAAGATCATCTTCCTCGAGCCATCAACACTAGGAACACCGATTCGATTCTGAACCACTGCACACCGCGATCTTTGACAGCCACTTCCCCGACATCATTTCACAATACCTTGCCCCGAAGGCGAATTGAAGAAAATGATAACACTGGCGAGCTTAACACATTCATCAAGGACGACGACACCACATCACGGATGAAGATTCCACCATGCTCGAAAATACCAAGTCGTGTTACTCCATCAACCCAAACCTGATCATTCTTAGTCCGATTGTCTTTCCTCCGCTGGAAATAAAACATTGAACCTCTGAATCATGCATTGAGAAAAACCTCCTTTAAAATCATTCACCGCCCCTACACATAGACAAGTATCCTACCATTACTTTAATACTGTGCGATAACAACTCATGAACATCATAGCAATTGGTGCATAGCCCCAAAACCATCAGAAATACAGCTACTGAGCTGAAATGATAGAACATCCTTTCGCAAGGCGACGATATTAACCCAATTGAATACGCAGGGAGAAACATCCTGCACCACCTCTGCAGTTTAAAATTCTTCGATTCCCAATTGATAACAAGCTCTTCACGTCGCATAAGATTGAATAGGAAAGAAATGAAGGCATAAGCCTCAAAGGAAACAAATAGTACGATGAGGAATCAAGAAGGGAAGTGCTCCTAACAATCCTGTAGCCTCTCGAAGATAGGTACAGATGTCTGCGTACCGATCCGCAAGACTCTACTAGACTTGCTCATGACTCGTGAGACCTATGTGAACCTAACGCTCTGATACCATGTTGTCACGAACAAGCCAACAATAAAAATTTAACTTAATTACTCATTTTAGTATTTTTGAAATCAAAAATTTCATTCAATTAAATAGTAAGAGATAAAATTTATAAAGTAAATGGCAATATTTTTACAACTTTAATACAGAACGACCCAAAAGCATTCCCAAAATCCGGTATCACGAATGCATGAGCATCAACTAGGAAGTAACTAAAATACAGCATCTGTCCGGAATACAAATTAGATAGGAAAAATATAAATAACTCTGGAGGAGACTCTGCTGGTTACGGACCGTAACCTGAAATGCAGCTCGCGGCAAGTCCCCACATCATTCGTGCCTCCGTGCTCAAAGGACCACGGGACATAAAAGTACCTGCAAAACAATGTGCAGCAAGTGTAGTATGAGTACATAAATCCATGTGTACCCAGTAACTATCTAGCCTAACCTCGAGGAGTAGTGACGAGGGGTCGACATCGACACTCAGTAGTGGTCCAATAATATCAGGTACAGTAAGGAGGTGAACAAATATGAAGCAGGGTAAATAAATGAAATAAACAAGTGTAAATATGTGGTACAATTATCCTCCTTACAATAAAATTAAGCTCTTAATTAGCAAATTCCTCCTCAACCGGAGTGTGTGTGTGTATATATATGTGTGTGTGTGTGTGTGTATGTGTGTGCGTGTGTGTATGTGTGTGTGTGTGTGTGCGTGTGTATAATGGATCTCACCAAATAGGTTGTTATAATTCGAATCAGGGATAAACTCACAAATAATCTGGCTTCTTGCCAAATATTACGTACGATTCCATAAGGATATGTTTATAGAAATGCTGAGGCGTACGACCCGATCTAACATAAATATTTAAATTATGCACTGCCGAGGGTCGAACGGACCGAACCACATATGCATCTATTAAACTGCCGAGGCAAACGGCCCACTCCCATGAGAGTGTGGTACATAAATCCTGCCGAGGTGAACGGCCCGCTCCCATGAGAGTGTGATACATAAATCCTGCCGAGGCGAACGGCCAGATCCCATTAGAATAAGAAGCTTAAACAGGTCCTTGACCCCTACTCACGAATAAACATGTGAGTTACAATTGTTTTAAGGAAAATGGTTTGATGAAAACGCATAAAGCGTGAGAAATCCATAAGAGGAACACCATTATTCCGTGGCAAGTCATGAAACTCGCGAAAACTTTACAATAGCAAGTCTATCACTCTACGCATGTCTAATCTCAAGTTGTAATGCGAAATAAAAGAATTAAACAAGCAAGGATAATCCCTATAGTACAAGTACAGCGTGGGGTGAACCTAAGTCTACCCGAACAATAACATGGATCTAACTACATACGGACTCTCGTCACCTCGTGCGTACGTAGTCCCCGCAACAAGTTTCACATATTAAATATATTACCTAGGGTCAGTTTCCCCCTCACAGAGTTAGGCAGAAGACTTACCTCGTCTCAAAGCTTACTTTCCGGTCCAAAATTGTGCTTTAAATCCTCAACTCGATGCCAAATGACCCGAAGCTAGACAAATGTTACATAAAATAGTCAATACATGCTCAAGAGTTCACATTCTAATTATTAAAGTGATTTTTCAACCCAAATTGAAGAATTCCTAAAATTCACCCCCGGGCCCTCGTGCCCGGATTCTAGAAATTTTCGAAGATAAACATTACCCATAACATCATGAACTCGAATATATGATTTATTCTCAATTCCATGCCCAAATCCGTGGTCAAAGTCCAAAAATAACCATTTCTAGGTTTTCTACTAAAATCCCAAATTTTTACTAATTTTCCATGAATTTCCATGTTAAAATCTATAAATAACCCAAGTATTTAACTTGCAATAGTTGGGAATCACTTACCTTGACATAGATGATGAAAATCTCCTCTTCAAAAGCTCTAAAAATCGCCCAACCAAGAGAGAAATGAGTGAAATGGGCTAAATCCCGCTTTTTATAACATTCTGCCCAGCACAAATGCCCCTTCTTCGCGTTCGTGACCAAAGCCTCACGTTCGCGATGCCTTCAGGCCCTACTGCTTCGCGTTCACGGTTGAAGCTTCGCGTTCGCGAAGGCTAAATGACTACAGGTCCCCCAGTCATCTTTCTTCTTCGCGTTCGCGACCCCTGTATCGCTTTTGCGAAAGTTTGCCCAGCTTATGCCTCGCGTTCGCGAAGGCCAATTCCCAGCAGCCCCAAAATTCCTCTTCGCGAACGCGGGACTCCCATCGCCTTCGCAAAGGACTAAACCAGAACTAGCAACAATAGTTCCAAAACAGCTCGACTTGATCCGATACCATCCGAAACACACCTGAGGCCCCCGGGACCCCGTCCAATCACACAAACTAGTCCCATAACATAACACGGACCTACTCGAGGCCTCAAATCACATCAAACAATATCGAAATCATGAATCGCACCCCAATTCGAGCTTAATGAACTTTAGAACTTCAAACTTCGACATTCGATGCCGAAACCCATCAAATCATGTCCGATTGACCTCAAATTTCGCACACAAGTCACAATCGACATTACGGACCTACTCCAACTTCCGANATGAAAATCTCCTCTTCAAAAGCTCTAAAAATCGCCCAACCAAGAGAGAAATGAGTGAAATGGGCTAAATCCCGCTTTTTATAACATTCTGCCCAGCACAAATGCCCCTTCTTCGCGTTCGTGACCAAAGCCTCACGTTCGCGATGCCTTCAGGCCCTACTGCTTCGCGTTCACGGTTGAAGCTTCGCGTTCGCGAAGGCTAAATGACTACAGGTCCCCCAGTCATCTTTCTTCTTCGCGTTCGCGACCCCTGTATCGCTTTTGCGAAAGTTTGCCCAGCTTATGCCTCGCGTTCGCGAAGGCCAATTCCCAGCAGCCCCAAAATTCCTCTTCGCGAACGCGGGACTCCCATCGCCTTCGCAAAGGACTAAACCAGAACTAGCAACAATAGTTCCAAAACAGCTCGACTTGATCCGATACCATCCGAAACACACCTGAGGCCCCCGGGACCCCGTCCAATCACACAAACTAGTCCCATAACATAACACGGACCTACTCGAGGCCTCAAATCACATCAAACAATATCGAAATCATGAATCGCACCCCAATTCGAGCTTAATGAACTTTAGAACTTCAAACTTCGACATTCGATGCCGAAACCTATCAGATTAAGTCCGATTGACCTCACATTTCGCACACAAGTCACAATTGACATTACGGGCCTTCTCCAAGTTCCGAAATCGGAATCCGACCCTGATATCAAAAAGTCCAATCCCGGTCAAACATCCTAAAAACCTTCAAATTCAAACTTTCGCCAAAATGACCTACGGACCTCCAAATCCACATCCGGACGCGCTCCTAAGACCAAGATCATCATACAGAGCTATTCCTAGACTCAGAATCCCAAACGGACATCGATAACATTAAAATACACTTCAACCCAAATTTATGAAATCCTTTTAAAATACCAACTTTCCACAATAGGTGCCGAAACACTCCCGGGTCATCCAAAACCCGATCCATTATACGCCCAAGTCCAAATTCATCATACAAACCTGTTGGAACTTTCAAATCCTGATTCCGAGGTCGTTTACTCAAAATTTAAATCTTAGTCAATTCTTCCAACTTAAAGCTTCCTAAATTAGAATTATCTCTCCAAATCAACTTCGAATTTTCCGAATTTTAATTTCGACCACACGTACAAGTCATAATATCCGAAGTGAAGCTACCCATGCCCTCAAACTGCCGAATGATATGCTAGAGCTCAAAACGACCGATCGGGTCATTACAGAAGATGCGGAAGAGGCCATCAGAGGGGGAGCCGCATCTGCGAGGCTTTTTTCGCATATGAGGAGCCACAAATGCGGCCATAGAGCCGCAGAGGCAGAAGTCCTTGAGGCATAAAGATTCATTTATTATGGGACTTGGGCTATATTTGACCCATTTCTCTCACTTCTTGGGCGATTTTGGAGCTTATTAGAGAGGGGTTTTCACCTAGCTATTGGAGGTAAGTAATTTCTATCCAATGTAAGTTAAATACATAGATTATGGGTAGATTTTAACATGGAAAATTGTGAAAATTATGGGCTTAGATGAAAATCCTAGGTTTTGATAAAAATAGGATTTAACCACGAAAATGGTTATAGAATTAGGTAAAAATTATATATTTGAGTTTGTGAGGTTATGGGTAACATTTATCTTCAAATATTTTCGGAATCCGGGCATGTGGGCCCGGGGGTAAATTTTTGGAATCTTCCAATTTGGGTTGGGTAATTACTCTAATAGTTAAATTATGACTTTTGAACGCATATTGATTAATTTATATAATATTTGACTAGATTTGGATCGTTTGGCACCGAGTTGAGGATTTAAAGCATATTTGTGGATCTGAAGTGAGCTTTAGAACGAGGTAAGTCTCTTGCCTAACTTTGTAAGAGGGAACTCATCCCCTTAGTTGTATTTTGTTGTGAATTACTTATGTAGGGAGCTACGTACGCACTAGGTGACAAGAGCCCATGCGTAGCTATATTCCATGGGATGTCTGGGTAGTCTTAGATTTACATCATATTTTGCTTGCACTGTTATGTTGATTATGCATATTAATTGTCTTGAATAGAGCTAAGATTAAGGATTTTAAGATTTAAAGTCTCTAGTTTGGATTTCTTATGTTTGGGAAGAATTGAAGAATTTTATAATAACTCTGATAAATCCACGTTCACTCGCGTTGCATGTATTTCCGCGAGCGAGGTAAATTCTCTCTACTCTTATGGGAGCGGGTCGTTCGCCTCGGAAAGCTAATAGATGCATCTATGGTTCGTGACGTTCGACCCTCGGCAGTGCACACAATATATTTCAGGGTCGTACGACCTCGGCATAAATCATGTGTGATAATACTCGGAGCCTAATTATACTTGATATTAATTTATGGCTTGAGCGGTTATAATTATTTAAATCACAGGAATTGACTTGGAATTTATTATGTAACGAATCGGCCTGTCGTTTTGAGAGTAATAGTCCCGATCCCCTATTAATTGTTTCCCCCATATCTTTTTCTTCTTATGTGACTTGCCGGAAGATTTTGTTGTTGGTTTCAGAGTATTTTTGGGACACTTACTCCCTGAACGGAAGCTTAAGCATTAGGATTTTGATCATAGTCAGAGCTGTATGAAGACAACTCCGGAATTGAGTTTCGTCGATTTCGTTAGCTCCGTTGGGTGATTTTGGACTTAGGAGCGTGTTCAGTTTGTGTTTTGGAGGTTTGTAGCTAATCTAGACTTGAATTGACGAAAGTCAAATATTTGGAAATTTTGACCGGTAGTGGACTTTATGATATCGGGGTAGGATTCCTATTTCAGAGGTTGGAGTGGGTCCGTAATGTCAATTATGACTTGTGTGCAAAATGTGAGATCAATCGGACTCGATTTGATAGGTTTCAGCATCAATTTGAGAAGTTTCAAGTTTCAAGTTCATTAAGTTTGAATCAGAGGGTGATTCATGCTTGTAGCATTGTTTGATGTGATTTGAGGGCTCGATTAAGTTTGTATGGTATGTTAGGAATTGTTGATATATTTGGTTGAGGTCCTGGGGGCCTCGGGTGTATTTCGGATGCTTAACGGATCAAAAATTAGACATGTGTATTTGCTGAAGTTTCTGGTTTCTGGTATTTTCGCACCTGCGGTGGAGAGACCGCAGGTGTGGACTCACACGTGCAGATGAAGGAGCACAAGATTTGGGATTTGGCAGCCCAAGCTGGGTTCGCAGATGCGGAGGTAATTGCGCAGAAGCGGCCTCGCTTCTGCGGTTGGTCTGTGCGCAGGAGCAGTGAGGGTCACAGGTGCAGTTCCTTGGTCGCAGGAGCGCATACGCAGGTGCAGAGCTTCTCTTGTAGATGCGGACCCAGGGGACTTAAGTTAAGTCTACACCTGTGATGGAATTTCCGCAGGTGCGGCATCGCAGGTGCATTTATAGGCCCGCAGATGCGAGATCGCTAGGAAGAAAAAGCCAAGTTCGAGGGTTTTATCCCATTTTCAATTTTGGGTCTTTGAGAGCTCATATTTGGGCGATAATTTGGGAGATTGTCAGAGGAATCTTTTGGGTAATGATTCTTAATCCATTTATGGTTATATTTCACTAATCTATCACTAATTTCATCTTTTAATTTCGGATTTGGGTGGAAATTTTGGGGAAATGGGAAGAAGTTCTTCAACTGAGGTTTTGGGTTTTGATTGAGAATTTGATAATGGATTTGGATAATTTTGGTACGAGTGAACTCGTGAGTGAATAGGTGTTTATATTTTGTGACTTTTCTCCGATTCCGAGATGCGGGGAGGCTTTTCAGGGCGATTTTCAAAATTCTTGTTAAAGCCTTGATTTCATTAATTAAATTAGTCTAATATAGTTATATTTATGGTATGAAATTGCTTTTGGCTAGATTTGGGCCATTCGGAGCCGGATAATCGAGGAAAGGGCATTCTTACTAATTGATTGAGCTTGGTTCAAGGTAAGTGGCTTGCCTAACCTTGTGTGGGGGAAATCCCCTTAGGATTTGGTACTGTTGTGATATGTGAGCGTCGTGTGCGTGAGGTGACGAGTACATACACGGGCTATTTGTTGTAACACCCGATTTATATTACTGAGTAGCAACCTATTTTTCCTACTAAGTTATACCGTTTAAATGAGTATTAGTCTATTTTCATTCTTAATTGAGCTATTCCAATATGTGTAGTTATCCTGTTTAGTCTAATATCGCATATCTACGTGCTTTAACTGCTTATTTGAACTTTGTGAAGCATGCCTAGTTGATTTCCTGTTTTTCCTTATTCTTTATCAGTATAATTGTAGAAATCTTGCTGTTAACGATTGTATTTATCGGTTTGAGCTATGTGTTTACTTTTGAGACTACGAGACGGTTCCTCGAGAGTTCTCCCTGTACATTTACTTTTGATACTACGAGGTGGTTCCTCGGGAGTTCTGCCTGCACATTTACTTTTGAGACTACGAGGCGGTTCCTTGGAAGTTCTCCCTGCATATTTACTTTTGAGACTACGAGGAGGTTCCTCGAGAGTTCTCCCTACATATTTACTTTTGAGACTATGAGGTGGTACCTGGGGAGTTCTCCCTGTATATTTAGTTTTAAGACTACGAGGTGGTACCTTGGGAGTTCTCCCTGTATATTTACTTTGGGACTACGAGATGGTATCTCGGGAGATCCCCTTATGTTTACCCCTGTGTGTTGTACTGTTGCCTTGCTGTGTTTCCTTTTGTTAAATTCTAGTCTCTCATTATACTATATATTCTTCTACCTTATTTATTATTTACCAGTGGGCCTGACCTGACCTCATCACTACTCCACCGGGGTTAGGCTTGGCACTTACTGGGTACCATTGTGGTGTACTCATACTACTCTTCTACACATGTTTTTTGTTGTGCAGATCCAGGTACTTCTTATCAGCCCCACTATTAGCTGAGAGTGCTTGCTGTTGTACAGAGACTTCAAGGTACATCTGTCGCGTCCGCAGACGTCGGAGTCCCCCTCTATTCTCTCCTATGTCATTTACCTTCCGTACTTCTTTTGTTAGACTCTGGTGTATAGAGATACTAGTTTTCCTTATGTAGCTTGTGACTTACGATGTTCCGGGTTTTGGGAAGACTGTGTATTTATAGAGTATTGATTATTGTACATGTCGGGCGACATTGATTCTAGTTATTTAGTTATCCACTATTGTTAGTTGCAAAGTTTTACTTTCGTTTTGTTTTTTTCTGCAATTTGTTAGGCTTACCTAGTCGTAGAGACTAGGTATCGTCACGACATTATACGGAGGGAGTTTGGGTCGTGACAAGTTGGTATCAGAGATCTAGGTTCATAGGTGTCGTGAGTCACAAGCCGATTTATTAGAGTCTCGCGAATCGGTACTGAGACGTTTGTACTTATCTTTGGGAGGATATGGAGCTGTTAGGAAAAACTACACTTCTTTGATTCTTTGTCGTGCGAAATTGTTGACTTCGAAATTCTAAACTTCGATATTCTATTCTCGCACAGATGGTGAGGACACATACATGCGGATTTGATGACCAGGCACCCATACCCCCTGCTAGAGCCCTGAGAGGCCGGAGCCGGGGTAGAGGCCGAGGACGTCCACGAGGTGCAGCCAGAGCACCCGTACGAGCTGCTACAGAGTAGCCCCCAGTAGCTCCAGCTGGAGGGCAGGCACCTGAGGCAGTTGTTGCTGCACCAGACCTCCAGGAGACTCTAGCCCAGTTTCTGAGCATGTTCAGCACCTTAGCTCAGGCTGGATTGATTCCACGTTCTCCTGCCACATCTTAGGACGGGGGAGGAGCACAAACTCCAGTCGTCGGTACCCCAGAGCAGCGAGTTCAGGTAGACCAGGATCCAGAGATCATACCAGTGCAGCCGGTAGCTCCAGCTTAGCCCGAGGTTAGGGCAGCAGTTTCTGAGGTGGAGCAGCTCAGACTTGAGAGGTACAAGAAGTACCACCTTCCTACCTTCAGTGGATTGGCGTTAGAGGATGCCCAATATTTTCTGGAGGAGTGTCACCGTATTCTCCGTACTATGGGTGTAACGGAGTCGAGTGGGGTTTCGTTTACTACATTTCAGCTTAGAGGAGCAGCCTATCAGTGGTGGCGTGCTTATGAGTTGAGTAGTCCGGCTGAGGCAACTTCACTTACATGGACTCAGTTATCGGACATGTTTTTGAGAGAGTATGTCCCTAAGAGCCTTATGGATGTATGGCGCACGGAGATTGAGCAGCTGCACCAGGGTACTACCACTGTGTCAGAGTATGTAGTTCGTTTCAGTGATTTGGCCCGACATGCACCGGCCTTGGTTGCCACAGTTCGAGAGAGGGTTCGCCGGTTTATTGAGGGACTCCGCCCCAATATCAGGATTAGTATGGTCAGGGAGATGGAGATGGATATTTCTTATGAGCAGGTTGTGAGTATTGTTAGGAGATTGGAGGGCATGCTCGCTCAGGATAGAGATGAGAGGCAGGCCAAGAGGTCTCGAGCATCTGGCACTTACAGTGGTACTCGTGCCCCAGCTGCATTTTGCCATGGTAGGGGTTATGGGAGTTGCCTCGTTCATTCAGCTCTTCCAGCCGCCAGTGGTATCCCGGTCCTTTCTAGGCCCCAGGAGACTTATTATGCACCGCC
>AWOL01S0119610.1:4131-23080 GCA_000715115.1 Nicotiana otophora
TTGTTAGCGGGACGGGATGGGCCTACCATTTCATCCCGTTTGTCCCGTCCCATTTCGTCTCGTCTCGCCACCGTCCCGGCTAAATGTCGTCCCGTCCCGTCCCGTTAATTTTGTCCCGTCCCGTTGGACAGCCATAGTGTAAATGTTAAGGATATGGTGTCCCTAACTTCATGTATGCAATGTAAATGTTAAAGACATAATGTCCTTAACTTGTATTTGCAACTCCTGTTGTTAAACTTTAGGACATCATGTCCTTAACTTCATATGTGCAGTGTAATTGTTAAGGACATGGTGTCCTTAACTTCATATATTCATTGTAAATGTTAAGGACATAGTGTCTTTAACTTTATGAGTGATGTGTATTAAGGACAAAGTGTCATATATTTGCGCCTTCTGCTGATAAACTTTAGGACATCATGTCCTTAACTTCATATGTGCAGTGTAAATGTTAAGGACATGGTGTCCTTAACTTCATGTGTGTAATGTAAATGTTAAGGACATAATATCATTAACTTGTATTGCAACTTCTGTTGTTAAACTTTAAGACATCATGTCCTTAACTTCATATTTGCAGTGTAAATATCAAGGACATGGAGTCCTTAACTTCATGTGTGTAATGTAAATGTTAAGGACATAATATCATTAACTTGTATTTGCAACTTCTGTTGTTAAACTTTAGGACATCATGTCCTTAACTTCATATGTATAGTGTAAATGTTAAGGACTCCTTAGCTTCATGAGTGATGTATAAATATTAAGGACATGGTGTCCTTAACTTCATATGTGCAGTGTAAATGTTAAGGACATGGTGTCCTTAACTTTTTACACATCACTCATGAAGTTTTAATAGAGTAGTGGCTATTTTTGCTCAACATTAAAAACACTGGCTAAAAGATAAATACCACTTAAAAAGTGACTATACCACGCCATTATGGTAGTGGGCTTTCTTGCCATTGCCCAATTGCCAATAAATACTTTTGAGAAATATATATTTTTAGCTATTTTTAAAAAAATAATTGATAAAATATATAATTTTTAAATAGAGAAACCAAAACTAGAGTAAAGCGTTCCACATGAGGTCACGGCGATAGAATAACATTGCCCACATGACTCGGTAGGTCTATTCAAAAACATCAACGTCAAAGATGTGTGTGGCAGTAGGGGAAAGTGGAGGGCATTAAAATATTTTATGTACCTAAAGGAGAAGAAATTAGTAGAAGATACCGCATACTAAAATTTGGGATTTTCTGTGTGGTGTAAGTAGGATATTAAACAGGATAGGCGGGCTGTCAAATTGCAATACTGAGCTTTCTGAGTGCACAGCCAAATAGCTTAGGGAGAGCAAGTAACGCTATATTTCTCCACGCCTACGGTTCATAGTGTAACTTCATGTTATCTTTTAGGCCCGTAAAAGGCAATAGTACAATAGAAAGAAAAAAATAGGCACATGTACAATCAGTCTAAAGAGTGAAACCTAGAATACAACCTGCAGTAACAATATCATTCAGGTGTTACCTCTTCTCGTTTCGCGTCTAGGCCACTGATATCTTCTAACCAGGAAAAGTAGTTTTATATTGTAATTGTCCGAGCAGTGTAATATATGAATATACGTTTGACATAATTCAAATAAAGTATAAATTATTTACACTAATAATGTAAAGCTTTTATACAATCAATTTACCTATAAAGCAATTACAAATATACTTCTATAGTAAAATAACCTGGCTTTCCATCACAATTTAAATTAGACTTATAGTGGAATTTTTTTTTGTACTTTTGCAGTGCATAGAACTCGGATCCTTTCAAAATAATCAAGATTGACAGCATGTCTAAATATAGAGTGAGTTTAGCTATTTGAAAAAGAAAATTAGCTTTTACTGTTTTAGCAAAATATTTTCCTCCATATAAAACACACCCTTAACGAAAATAAGAATGTTATGCTCAAATAGAGGGCAGGCCCAAGTAACATCTTAAAGTACTGAAAGGACAACTAGCATACTGATGCAAAAAGAATCCCATGATAAAAGAAAAAAGGGCAAAACATGCAGAAAATTGATTCAACACCCTACATCTATATGGTCCAAGCTGAAATTATAAGTTTGAAGAATCTCATGTATTCATAATAAGGCTTGTTTTCATCTCTTAAATGGCAACAGCAATTCTTCCAGCAACTTGGTCAAGATCTCTCTGGCCATTGGATGTGATTCTCCTTCCACTGAAAAAAAGGAGCAACAAACATCAAACAGTAATTCTTCTATAAGTATCAGAAAGATAATAAGTAGTAGCAGTTCGACACTTTAATCTCAGAGATGACTCCTTCCAACCCCCTTTTTTCATTTATGTCTATTTCTCAGGTTATATGGAAGGATAAAAATAAAAAATCATGTTTCCGCACATAAAGCATCAGTACAAAATATGGTGTTAGGGGAACTACATCCGCTAAATTCGAATAGCAAAGACTCCAAAATCAGGGGAAACAGCTATTATTCTCCTGTTGCATTCCTCATTTCACTCGAATAACATTTCAAAAATGAGATGTCAATCCCAGGAGTTTTTCCTACGCAACTGAATCCCGTCCCTACAATTTGAAATATGCAATTTGAATGTGACAATAATACTTACCCCTTGGGATCAAAGTCAATGATGTTCATGTTCTGCAATTGCTGAAGGATGTTGCGAGCAACTGAACCACTGCTCTTGCAGAAATGACGTGGACGGCTTCCATTCCTCTGGTTACCACCATAAATTCTTCGGAATCCACCAACACCAAGACCTCCTCTCAGATAGATCTTCCTTGCCATGGAAGCTGTCCATACAATACAAAACAGAATGGAAGAAAAGTTAGGAACAGTAATGTTTTAGTCACATAATTTCTTCTTCAACGTGAGGAGATAAAGGAAATACATACCAGCTCTAATGTAGTACCAGTCCGGGTCGTATGGGGCAAGCTCTTTCAGTTTACCAGTCTTGACAAT
Organism: Nicotiana otophora; assembly: GCA_000715115.1. NCBI lineage: Eukaryota > Viridiplantae > Streptophyta > Magnoliopsida > Solanales > Solanaceae > Nicotiana > Nicotiana otophora. The sequence goes on from AWOL01S0119610.1 coordinate 7,107, forward strand.
GTCAGTCCACTCAGGAAGCTCCATCTATGGAATGAAATTTAATAATCAGCAAACAAATAAGACAATTGTATTTTTTATCTCACATCCGAACCAAATTACAGCAGCAAGCTTGCCTAAAACTAAACCAAAAGGAGGGGGTCAAATAGACAGCCTACTATATCGAAAAGGGCAAGACAGGCACTCTCACAATTGATCATAATACATAATAGCTTTAAACTGTGATATCAGACAATTTTTGACCTAACATAAAGCTATCTCATTCTATCACCTCAGACTACATACTCTATATGAGTGTAAACAATATAGAAACGGAATGTATGTAAAATGAATAAAATATGGCAACAGATTCCAGTACAAACCAAAATAATAGCTTTCGGTCTTTAACGGGATCTAGCAGACAAATGTTCTCTCAATTTAGAGTGCCTTGTTATGTTATTTTTATGCTAGACATAACAGCTTGATCATGAATAGATTGGACTACTATGCCAATCAAACTTCTACAGCTATAATACTTATTAGCGAACACTAATAAATACACTGAAAGGACATCCTAGCCAGAAGTATATAAGTAAACCACACATAAAACATAGAGACACGATAGAATATCAATGATCCGATTAAAAGCATACACGTAAATAAGAAGCAGAAAGATACTCCATCAGATAAATTTGTAAACTAGAGAAACTTTACACTACGGAGAAATGGACAAATTTGTAAACTAGAAAACTTTACACTACGGAGAAATGGATATATCTATCGCTTACAAAGAGAAGTGGATTTGAGAGAAGAATGATATAGAGAGAAATAGACCTTGCCGGAACGCTTGAGGTGAGCGGCGTAAGCTTTCACGAACTCGTGAGGTGAAACATCCTTCACATTTCTCGCTGGCTCCATCTTTTGGCTCTGCTGCTACTGCGGCGCCTGTGCGTCTCTCTCCTACGAGTTGCAACAAGGGTTTGTAAGTTAATAAGAAGGATGTTAGGGTTTATATTTGTGAAACATCGATCATAAAGGGCCTCCCTGTTTTATAATAAGCCCATTATACTTCTGGCTTCACGAAAGAAAGCCCAATAACCTCGTTTTATCTATAACATTAGTCAGTTTATATGGGCTACACCTAGGAAAAAGCCCGACATCTGATGTTAGTTAACACAGGGGGAAATGACAAAAAAGTCTCATGTCAGAATTTTAATGTTCGCTCAACAGGATATTTCACGAACGCCAGAATTCTAAAGCACGCAGCAGGTACGATGATTGTAAGATTTTGCCACAAATCTTGAATTCACCAGGATTTTTTAGTATTGTGACTGAAAATTCTAGTGATCGTCATAATTAATGGTGCTTTAAAGCTCTATCGCGTGTGTTTTAAAATTCCGACGCAAAAATATTTCGTTAAAAAAATTTGAGATAAAAAATATAAACAATAGTTTGAAAAGGTCCATCCATTGAAATTAATAGGTTAACATATCCAAAACATGAAATTCCTTGGCCAGATTGCGTAATATTTGAAATTTATATCCAGAGCTTAAAGCTATGAGCGCTACAACTCTATCTTTTAGGTATTTCACATTCACATTCATGTGAAACAATGGTACTTAAATATTGACAAATCAGAATTGAGGTTATCCTATCATCCTTTATTCAATTTGTTGAAATAATTTTTTAACTCTCAAGAATATAAATAGAAAATACAGTAAAAGAGAAGAAAGACAAGCTTAAAACATAGTATGCAGAGAAATATCTTTTGTTTTTCTCAATTTTCTTTTCTTCCTTTATGGTTTTGTATTTGCTTTAATTTGAAGTAGTCGCTTGAAAAGATTAAGTATATGCATGCAATAAGGAAAAGTTAGAAGAAAATAAGTTAATTTTGTTACAAAAAACAGAACAAAATAAGATAACACACGAAGAGCAAACTTGTTCATTTCTAGGTTATAGAATAATTTTGCCCCTGTAAATACGTTAAAGAGATGATTTGCAGTACTGGAAATTAGTCGAGAAATATACTCCATGTTTCAAGCGGAAGTTTTTTGAAATTTTCTTAAACTGCCATTTTTTACATTATTTCTTTTCGTGCTATAATAAGAGAGAGAGAAAAATTTATCTAGGTAAGCTATAAGCTAAAATTAAATTTGACAGCAATTTTTTCCCAACACCAGCCTCGATGTTTTCAATCAAATGACTATCACCCCCCTCCCCTCCCCCCTCTTTATTGATCTTTCATTACTGATATCATTAGAACTGTTAGTATAGGCTTGGCTCGTGATTTAACAGGGTTGGACTAGAACTTTTGGAGCCCATTTAAAAATGAGGCTTTTAAGCCTGATCTGAGTAAGTCCGTGGCCCGTGAGGCTTGACTGAAGTTGAGTCGGGCCAGCCCGTGAACCTAATAAAACTACATATTAATATATAAAATATAAAAAAGTATATGACACAAAAAATAAGAAGAAGGGTATCCCTAAGCTTAAAGTTTATTAAGCTCATCATATTAAAACATCAAAGTCTTAAAACGTTAATTAGTTTTAAAAATTTAATTATTCTTAATATTTAACTAATTAATATTGCATACGTATTGTAGATGTAGATGGAAGTGAAGTTATTAAGACAACCTTCTCACAAGCAGATTCAAATGTGTTTGATGAAGATGATATGTTGGATATTCTCTTGAATAATTTGTTTTGAGTTTTGACTTTTAGTGATGAAATAAAGTCTTGTCTTTTACTTTTTTAGTATTTATTGTGATATATTGGAACAGTATAAAAAGTTATTAAATTTTGTGAAATTTTTTCAATAAGATTTTTTTAACTTTTAAACATTTATCTTTTTTAGGTTAGAACTTAAATAAAAAATATAAAATTATATTTTTAAAAAATGATGGGCCAGCCCGTGGGAACCCGCAGCCCACATAGGGCTGGGGTGAGCTAACCATTATAAGGCCCATCAAAATAGTGTCAATTGTTAAAACCTACGTGGGTTGGGCTGGGCTAGCCCGGACCCGCCTATATTGACAGCTCTAATCATCATAAAAAATTCATGAATATTATATCAGTTGTTTTACTTTATGTTAGCATAATAGCATTTTATTATTTAAATAAAATATGCCATAACTTTCACTACTCTGTGATATAGAAAATAGCCATAACTCTTTTGTAACTCTTCTCCCTTGTTTTACCACGAATTACACAATAATTTAACCATTATCCCATGTTCTCCTCCCATGTTCTCCATGATTTCATAATTTATTACCCCACTTTCTTCCAATTTAATTCAAGAAGAATTCCTATACCTATAAATAGAAGTTTTTCTTCCATAATGTGGTGTGAAAAATAAGTATAGAGTGTTTCAATAAAGTGAGGTTAAAGTTGTGAAAGAAGAACAAGAGAGTTTTTTACTTCTGTTGAAGTAAGGTGTTCATCTTGGTGGAGCTTTGGACTCAACAATTTGTCCAGAGTTTGTTCGAGTCATATGACGTGATCGGGTTGTAGTATCCTGGGGAAGACAAGTCAAGAGGATTATTGCTCGACCAGTAAAGACTTTATTGCAGTTGTGAATCTCCTTAAAGAGAGCGAGATATCCATGCCTTCACCAACAATTTTAAGGAGATTCATTGTGGCTATAGTTGAAAAATCTGCGGATATCAAGGTGGGAGATCTCAACAAGTCATTCCTTTTCAACGACACTCATTTCAAGAGATGGAAGGGTAAAGTACTTATTTACTTGAGTCTTCTCAATATTTCTTACGTTTTAACTGAGAAGAATCCAAGAAAAGTAGACAACTCCTCCATGAATGATGATGAGCTAATTGCCCTTCAAGAAAAAATTAAAAAATACAACGATGATTCATACAAGTGTCGATATTATCTTCTTAATTGTCTATCTGATAATTTTTATGATTATTATGCTACAACTTACTCTACAACAAAGAAAATTTGAAAAGTATTGCAGGGTAAGTATGATACCGAGGAGACATGTGCGAAAATTCAAATGGTGGACAACAAATTTATAGTAGACCAAGCTCAAGACTTCATAATGATCGTTGGAGAGCTCAGGTCCGAGGATATTAAAATTGGAGACAACCTTATTGTTTGTGGCATAATAGATAAACTTTCACCTTTATGGATGGAATTTCAAAAAATTATATACGCACCACAAACAAAAGAAAACTTCACTTGAGACGTTGATAATGCGGATTCGCATGAAAGAAGAGGCAAGAGGCCAAGATGCACTTATGAAATCGGAAGAGAACACTCTACAACCCGTCACTACTAAGGTAAATTTAATTATTTCAAATAATATTACTCCTGAAACTCACAAAAATACTTCTTTGAAGCCGAAGAAGAAGACTTTTAAGAAAAATTATCTTAGACCTCCCAAGAAGAATAATGGTGCAAACAACCAAGCACAAAGTCAACAAGTTCAAATTGCGAAATCATACTTTGTCTGTGGCAAGAGTGGACATATTGCTTGATTTTATAAATTTCATAAACGTGGTCCTACACCACAGGCAAATTTACATGAAGAGCCACTTGTGGTGGTGATAACAGATATTAATATGGTAGAAAATATTAATAGATGGTGGGCTGATTCTGGAGCAAACCGTCATGTTTACTATGATAGAAATTGGTTTAAAGTATACACTCCATTTGAGGAGCCCAAAACCATCATGCTTGGTGATTCTCACACAGCCCAAGTCCTTGGAAAGGGAGAAGTCGAGTTGAAGTTTTTTTCAGAAAGAGTATTAACGTTGAAAAACGTACTTTATACTCCTTCAATGAGAAAAAATTTGATGTCTAGTTTTCTTCTTAACAAGACAGGCTTCAAACAAATTATTGAGAGTGATCAATATGTAATAGTAAAAAAGGGTATTTTTGAGATGAATAAAACTTCTTCTAGTTATGTTTATATGCTTTCTTCTACTAATTTTTGGCATGCTCGTTTTTGTCATATTAATAATCGTTATGTGGGAATCATAAGTAGTTTAGGATTAATCTCAATGATTAAAAAAAATAAAAAAAATGTGAGGCTTGTAGTAAAGCTAAAATAACTAAAAGGCCTCATTTCCAAGTTGAAAAAAAAAATGAATTGTTAGAATTAGTTCACACTGATATTTGTGAACTTGGAGGAATTTTAACTCGTGGAGAAAATAGATATTTTATCACTTTTATTGATGATTTCTCTAAGTACACATAGGTTTACTTGATGAAAAATAAAAGTGATGCGTTTAAAATTTTTAAAAATTATCTCCGTGAGGTTGAAATCAATTCGGTAGAAAAAATAGAATTAGAAGTGATAGAGGCCGTGAATATGAATCTAATGAATTTAATTCTTTTGTTAGATTATTGAGAATAATTTATGAAACTACTCCACCTTATTCTCATGCATCAAACGGTGTGGGTGGAAGAAAAAATAAAACTTTGGTAGAGTTAACTAATGTCATGCTTATTGAGTCAAATACACATTTAAATTTGTGGGGTAAAACTATTTTGGCTGCATGTTATGTGTTGAATAATGTGCCTCATAAGAAAATAAAATTAACACCATTTGAGTTGTGAAAAAATCACAAGCCAAATTTGAGTTATCTTAGAGTTTGGGGTAAAAAAGTTATCACTTGTGCTTTCTTGGTTATGCTTTTATTAGTACAACCTATAGATTTTTAAATTTTGAAGAGAATATAATTATAGAATCAGGTGATGCTATTTTTCATGAAAATAAATTTTTATTTGAGTCTAAAAATAGTGGGGGTCAAAGAAATAAAGATAATTTTTTGTCTATGCCTAGTTCTTCTACTTCTATTTTGCAAAATGAAGAAAATGATGCTTTTGAGTTAAGAAGAAGTAAAAGAGCTAGAATAGAAAAAGATTTTGGTCCTGATTTTTATGTTTTTAATATTGAAAATGGCCCTCTTACTTTACATGAAACTTTATTGTCACCTGATACTATTTTTTGGAAAGAGGCTGTATATGATGAAATGGAGTTACTAATTTCTAATAAAACTTGGAGGTTGGTTGATTTACCACCAGGTTGTAAAATAATTGGGTGCAAATGGGTCCTAAAAAAAAGTTAAAACCGGATGGATCTGTTGATAAATATAAGGCTAGGTTAGTTGTTAAAGGTTTTAAGCAACTAAAAGGCCTAGAATTTTTTGATACTTTTTCTCCGGTAATTAGAATTACACCCATTAGACTTTTAATTGCTATTGCTGTAATTTTTTATTTGCATATTCATCAAATGGAAGTAAAAACTACTTTTTGAAATGGGGACCTAAATGAAGAAATTTATATGGATCAAACTGAGGGTTTTATAGAAGCAGGCCAAGAAAGTAAAGTGTGTAAACTTACTAAATCTCTATATGGCTTAAAATAGACACCTAAACAATGGCATGAAAAGTTTAATTCCTTCATGATTGAAAATGATTTTAAATCAAATGAGTGTGATAAGTGCATCTATCATAAGTCTTGGAATAATTCACATGTAATTGTCTGCCTCTATGTTGATGATTTGTTAATATTTAGCTCTAACATGAATGTTATTGGAGAAACTAAAAGTATGTTTAGTAGCCATTTTGACGTGAAAGATTTGGGTGAGGCAAATTTCATTCTTGGAATGAAAATTACTAGAACATGTGATAAAATTTTTCTTGACCAGTCACATTACGTTGAGAAAATTTTGAAAAAATATAATTTTATTGATTGCAAGCATGTTGTAACCCCTTTTGATTTAAGTGTTCACTTATTTCCTGTATAAAGTGACAATGATGTGATAAATCAAAAGGAATATGCTAGCTTAATTGGAAGCTTATCATATGTGACTGATTGTACTCGACCTGATATTGCATACACAGTAGGAGTACTTAGCAGGTTTACAAGCAAGCCAGGTATTGAACATTGGCATGCCATAACAAGAGTTACGAGGTATTTACTTTGTACAAAAACCTATGATTTATTTTATAAAACATATCCTGTTGTACTCGAAGGCTTTTCTGATGCAGATTGGAACACTTTATATGGTGATTCCTGTTCTTCTACATGTTATATTTTTTTTACTTTGGGAGGTGGTGGTATTTGTTGAAAATCGAAAACGCAAACAATAATTGGTAACTCTACCATGGAGGCTGAGCTAATTGCTTTAGCTTCAACTAGTAAGGAAGCGAATTGGTTGAGAAATTTATTATTTCAAATTTTTTATTTTAATAAACCAATTCCTCCTATTTTAATTCATTGTGATAGCACCGCTGCAATTGGTAGAGTACAAAATCGTTATTACAATGGTAAATCCAGACCTATATGGAGAAAACACAGTACTATGAGATCATATTTTACAAGTGGTACCATACATGTCGATTATATTAAATCTTGTGATAATTTTGCAGATCCACTGACTAAGGCCTTAGCAAGAGAAAGGGCCTAGAGCACATCGAGGAACGTGGGATTAAAGCCCATAAACTCATAAATAGTAAATGGGGAAACCCAACATGAGGATTAGAAATCATATAACGAGGTTCAATGGGAAGAACGAATCATATGATGGCTTGGTTTGAAATGCAATATTTTTATTATTGTTCCGTCCCTTTAATGTGAGTGCATTTATCCTGTAATGGTTTGCGAGGTTGAGTTTTATTAACTCTTAATGAAAATTTGTAGATCGTATGAGTGAGGTATTAGAGTTACAGGAGCACCCTTGATAGATTTCACCTATGCGAGTGTGGAAGTAGGCCGCTTCCTATGAAAATTGGGCTTGTTCTCAAAAACACCCATGAAAATCGGGATAGCACAAGGCCGTAATGTGCTGATTAATAAAACTCATGTCAACACCTTCATTATTATGTGTAAGTAGTGATAATATATTTTTCTAAAGCAGTCATAGTTCAAGTCTGAATTCACTACTGACTCTAGAGTAAAGATCATTATTTTGCTAAATAGAGGTTCAATGCAGAGCACACCTTCATTATGCATGATAGTTTCCCTTCAACTAGTAAACACTCTTATTTTAATATTAAAACGAGCGGGAAAATGTTAGTATAATAGCATTTTATTATTAAAATAAAATATGCCATAACTCTTATTACTCCATGATATAGAAAATGGTCATAACTCTTTTGTAACTCTTCTCCTATGTTCTACCACTAATTACATAATATTGTAACTATTATCCTGTGTTCTCCATAATTTCATAACTTATTACCCCACTTTCTTCCAATTTAATTCAAGGGAGAATTCCTACACCTATAAATAAGAGTCTTTCTTTCATAATGTGGTGTGAAAAATATTTGTAGTGTAATGATCCGGCCGGTTATTTTGGGAGTATTAGCCCCCGATCCTCTATTTATTTCTCCCTCTATTTCATTATGAGGTTACGTGACTTGCCAGGATGGTTGGTTATGGTTTCGGGTGAGTTCGGAGTGAAGTGGACACATAGTCCCTAAATTGGAAGTTTAAGTCGTAGGAGTTGACCGTAGTCTGACTTGTGTGAAGACGACCCCGGAATAGAGTTTTGAAGGCTCTAATAGATCTATATGGTAATTTTGGTCTTAGGAGCGTGTCCGGACGTTGATTTAGAGGTCCGTAGGTCATTTCAATGTGTTTTGGCGAAAGTTAAAAATTGGTGGAATTTTGAAAAATTTGACCGAGAGTGAAATTTTTTATATCGGGGTCGGATCCCGATTCTGGAAGTTGGAATATGTATGTAATGTCAATTATTATTTGTGTGCAAAATTTGGTGTCAATCAGAGTTGTTTTGGTATGAATCGGCACCGGTTTCGGAATTTGGAAGTTCATAAGTCCATTAGGCTTGAATTAGGGTGCGATTCATATTTTTGATGTTGTTTGATGTGATTTGTGGCCTCGAGTCGGTCCGTTATGTATTTTGAAATTTGTTGGTATGTTCGTACGGGGTCCCGAGCCCCCCAGATGTGAATCAGATCATTTTTGGACTTAGGGAATTTACTGATGTTGGTTGGTTTTGGTGTCTTCGTACCTGCGTAGGGATTGGCCACAGGTGCAGGTTCGCAAATGCGAGCCATTGGTTGCAGGAGCGGATTTGGTCTAGCCTAACTGGGATCGCAGGTGCGATCATGTGTCCGCATGAGCGGACTCGCGGATGTGGAAGTCTCTTCCCAGAAGCGGAATTGGGGAAACAACCTTGGGCTTGATCGCATGTGCGATCCATTTCCTGCAGAAGCGAGCCCTCATCCGCAGAAGCGAAAGACCTGGATTTAAGTTGGGACCGCACCTGCGATGGTTTATCCGTAGGTGCGGCGACGCAGAAGTGACCCAAAAGGTCACAGATATGGAAATCGCTGGGCAGAAAAGGGAAAAATCGAGGGTTTAATTTTATTTTCACTTTGGGATTTTGAGAGCTCGGATTGAGACAAAATTTTGAGGAATTTTCAGAGGAAGCACTTGGGTAAGGATGCTTGACTCGTTTTTGATTAATTCTCATGTATCTACTGTTAATTATACCTTTTAATTATGGTTTTGGAGTTTAAAATTTGGGAAAAAAGTATAGAAATTCTTAGACCAAGTTTTTGGATTTGAAAAGGCTAAATGAGGTCGGATTTGGATAATTCTTGTATGGTTGGATTCGATATCGAATGGGCGTTCAAAGTTTATAATTTTGGTCGGGTTCCGAGACGCGGGCTCGGGTCGACTTTTTGGAGCAATTTTTCCAATTCTTGCAAAAATCATTATTTCATTATTTAAACTAGTTCCTATAGTTATATTTATAGTATGAAATTATTTTGGCTAGATTTGAGCTGTTCGGAGTTGGAAAATCAAGTGAAAGGCCTTCTAATTGATTAATTAAGCGTGGTTTGAGGTAAGTGACTTGTCTAACCTTGTGTGGGGAAAAATTTCCCTTAGAATTTGGTATTGTGGTGATAATTTGTCATATGTGAAGGTCGTGTACGCGGGGTGACGAGTGCGTACACGAGATAAATGTTGAAATTCTGGGTTTTTCTACGTGATTTCCTTTTCATGCCTTAATTGAGTTACTTTAGCACGTTATAGTCATCATGTTTAGCCTAATTTCACATGTCTACTTGTCTTAATTATTAATTGCAACTTGTATCACTTGTTTAGTTGAATTACTTACTTTTCTTGATTTTCGTATTTATTACTTAATTGTGGAACTCCTTACTTGAAATTGTTGTCCTTGAAATATCTTGTTGTTGAGTTTGGTGTTGAATTGCAAGGTCGTGGTTCTTTTGAGGCAAGGTGTAAGTTGTTAAATATCATTTACTTAGTTGTTGTGTCTTAGCTTTCGTGTTATTATTGAGGTGATTGTTCGGTTGTTTGCACAAGGTTTCTGCCGAGCTGTTGTTGTTGTTACACGAGGTTTCTACCGTGTGGTTGTTATTATTGCATGAGTTTTCTGTTGTACCGTTGTGATTATTGATACGCATGCGGTGCTATAAGGTCTGGGTGTTGAAACGCATGCGGTGAGATAAGGTGGGCTTGATACGCACAGCTAGTAGGGGAACTACTAGAAGCCATGCGGTGTGATAAAGTGGGCTAAAATACGGGGTTCTATTTCGGAAAAATAATTTTCAAAACTAAATGTAAAGCCCCCGCGATGATATAAGAAAAGTGAGTTATTTTATGATTTGGGACTATGATGCGGTACCTCGGGAGTGACCCTGTTGATCTTCCTTATTTGTTGTATTGTTGGTTGTCGTTTCCTTAACATGTAAAAGTTTTGTTTTTCTTTCGTGTCGAATTACCTTTCCTTGATTCCATGCTGTTACTTTCTGTAAATTCTTTAGTGTTTCACTTCCTTGTTATTTCATTATGTCATTATATTACCTGTCTTGTTTCTTATTATCTCTAGTAGGGCCTTGACTTGACCTCGTCATTACTCTACCGAGGTTAGGCTTGGCACTTACTGAGTACCGTTGTGGTGTACTCATACTACGCTTCTGCACATGTTTTGTGCAGATCCAGGTATATCCTATCAACCTCGATATTAGTGCATTGTGTTGCTACTTTCGAGACTTCAAGGTATATATTTCCGCGTCCGCAGGCCTCAGAATCCCCTTCCACCATGTTTTCTTATTTCTTTATGTTTTTGATATACAGTGATGTATATGATATTTCTACATTGTATCTAGAGATTGTAACTTATATCTCACCGGTTTATTGGAAATTGTACGTATTGAGCTTTTAGTCTATTGATGAAATTGTTGAAGTTTTGAAATTTTAAGTTTTTATTTGATGTTTCCGCATATTGTTAGGCTTACCTAGTCTTGGAGACTAGGTGCCATCACGATATCCTACGGAGGGGATTTGGGGCCGTGACATGTTGGTATCCGAGTTATAGGTTCATAGGTATTATGAGTTACAAGCAGGTTTAATAGAGTCTCACGGATCGATACGGAAACGTCTGTACTTATCTTCAGGAGGCTATGGAACTGTTAGGAAAAGCTTCACTTATTTGATTTCTTATCGTGCGAAATCTTTGACTTCAGATTCTAAATTTTTTTTCTTTCTATTCTCTCACATATGGTGAGGACACGTACATCCGAATCAGATGACTAGACACCTGCGCCCCCTGCTAGAGCCGCGAAAGGCTGGGGTTGGGATAGAGGCTGATGACGTCCACGTGGTACAGTCAGAGCACCTGCACGAGATGCTACAGGGGAGCCACCAGAGCTCCAGTTGGAGGGCAGGCACCTGAGACGCCTGTTACTGCACCAGCTCTCCAGGAGACTCTCGCTTAGTTTCTGAGCATATTCGACACTTTAGCTCAGGCAAGGTTGATCCCACTTGCTCCTGCTACATCTCAGGCTATGGGAGGAGCACAGACTCCCGCTGCCCATACCCCAGAGCAGCAGATCAAGGTTGACCAGATCCCATAGGTCATACCAGTGCCGCCGGTCGCCCCAGTTCAGCTTGAGGTTAGGGCAGCAGTTTCTGAGGAGGACCAACCCAGGCTCGAGAGGTACAAGAAGTACCATCCTCCTACTTTCAGTGGCTTGGCGTCAGAGGATGCCCAGGGTTTTCTTGAGGAGTGACACCGTATCCTCCGTACTATGGGTATTACGGAGTCTAGTGGGGTTGCTTTCACTACGTTCCATCTTAGGGGAGCGACTTATCAGTGGTGGCGAGCATACGAGTTGGGTAGTCTGGCCGATGCAGCTTCACTCACTTGGACTCAGTTCTCGAATATGTTCTTGAGGGAGTATGTTCCCCAGAGTCTTAGAGATGCATGGCGCACAAAGTTTGAGCAGTTGCGCCACAGTTCTATGCATGTGTCGGAGTATGCAGTTCGGTTCAGTAATTTGTCTAGGCATGCACTAGCCTTGATTGCTACTATTAGAGAGCGGGTCCGTCGATTTATTGAGTGGCTCAACCCCAGTATCGAATTTAGCATGGCCCGAGAGTTGGACATGGACATCGCATACCAACAGTTAGTGGGGATTGCTAGAAGATTGGAGGATATGCTGACTCGGGAGAGAGAGGAGAGGGAGGCCAAGAGGTCTCGAGATTCTGGCACATACAGTGGTACTCTTTCCCCATTTGCAGCTCGTAGGGGTAAGGGCTATGCGAGTCACCCTGTTCAATCCGCAATTCCAACTTCCAGCGGTATTTCGACCACTCCCAGGCCTCAAGCTCCCTATTGTGCACTGTCATTGTCTAGTGCACTTCCTGCACGGGGTGCTTTCAGCGGTCAGTTTAGTCGGTCAGGCCCGAGCCAGTCACAATAGCCACGTCCCCCGATGGCTTATTTTGAGTGTGGTGACACTTGTAGTGTAACGACCCGACTAGTCATTTTGAGAGTATTAGTTTTGATCCCCTATTTATTGTTCCCTCTATTTCATTATGTGATTACGTGATTTGCCGGGATGGTTGGTTTTGGGTTCGGAGTAAAATCGGACACATAGTCTCTAAATTGGAAGTTTAAGTCGTAGGAGTTGATCGTAGTCTGACTTGTATGAAGACGAATCCGAAATGGAATTTTGACGGTTCCAATAGCTCTGTATGGTGATTTTGGTCTTAGGAGCGTGTCCGGACGTTGATTTGGAGGTTTGTAGATCATTTCGGTGTGTTTTGGCAAAAGTTAGAGATTGGAGAAATTTTAAGAAATTTGACCGGGAGTGGACTTTTTCATATCGTGGTCAGATCCCAATTTCAGAAGTTGGAATAGGTCTGTAATGTCAATTATGACTTGTGTGCAAAATTTGGTATCAATTGGAGTTGTTTTGATATGAATCGGCGTCAGTTTCAGAATTTGGAAGTTTATAAGTTCATTAGACTTGAATTGGGGTGCGATTTGTATTTTTGATGTTATTTAATGTGATTTGTGGCCTCAAATCGTTATGTTATGTATTTTGAAACTTTTTGGTATATTCGAACGGGGTCCCGGGCCCCCCGAATGTGAATCAAATGGAAATCAGATCATTTTTGGACTGAGGAAATTTGCTTATACTGGGCTGGTTCTGGTGTCTTCGCACCTGCAGAGGGATTGGCCGCAGGTGCGGGCTCACAAATGCGAGCCATTGGTCACAGGAGCGGATTTGGTCTAGCCTAGCTGGGATTGCAGGTACGATCATGTGTCCGCAGGAGCGGACTCGCGGATGCGGAAGTCCCCTCGTAGAAGCGGAACTGGGGAAACGGCCTTGTGGCTTGATCGTAGGTGCGATCCTTTTCCCGCAGAAGCGGTCTTGCAGAAAAGAGCCCTCATCCGCAGAAGCGGAAGCCCTAGATTTAAGTTGGGACCGCACCTGTGATGGGTTTTCCCCCGGTGCAGCACCGTAGAAGCGACCCAAAATGCCGCAGATGCGGAAGTCGCTGGGCAGAAAAGGAAAAAATTGAGGGTTTGATTTCATTTTCACTTTGGGACTTTAACAACTCGGATTGAGGCGAGATTTTGAGGGATTTTCAGAGGAAGCATTTGGGTAAGGATTCTTGACTCATTTTTGATAACTTCCCATGTATCTACTGTTAATTACATCTTTTTATTATGGTTTTGGAGTTTAAAATTTGGGGAAAAAGTGTAGAAGTTCTTAGACCAGGTTTTTGGGTTTTGAAATACTAAATGAAGTCGGATTTGGATAATTCTTGTATAGTTGGATTCGATATCAAATGGGCGTTCGAATTTTATAATTTTGATCAGGTTCTGAGACGTGGGTTCAGGTCGACTTTTTAGAGCGATTTTTCCAATTCTTGCAAAAATTATTATTTCATTATTTAAACTAGTTTCCTATAGTTATATTTATAGTATGAAATTATTTTGGCTAGATTCGAGCCGTTCAGAGTTGGAAAATCAAGGGAAAGGCCTTCTAATTGATTGATTGAGCGTGGTTTGAGGTAAATGACTTCTCTAACCTTGTGTGGGGGAAATTCCCCTTAGGATTTGGTATTTTGGTGATAATTTGTTATATGTGAAGGATGTATACGCGAGGTGACAAGTGCGTACACGAGCTAAATATTGAAATTATGGGTTTTTCTACGTGATTTCCTTTTCATGCCTTAATTGAGTTACTTTAGCACGTTATAGTCATCATGTTTAGCCTAATTTCACATGTCTACTTGTCTTAACTATTAATTACAACTTGTATCACATGCTTAGTTGAATTACTTGCTTTTCTTGATTTCCGTATTCATTACTTAACTGTGGAACTCCTTACTTGAAATTGTTGTCCTTGAAATATCTTGTTGTTGAGTTTGGTATTGAATTGCAAGGTCGTGGTTCTTTTGAGGCAAGGTATAAGTTGTGAAATATCATTTACTTAGTTGTTATGTCTTGGCTTTCGTGTTATTGTTGAGGTAATTGTTTGGTTGTTTGTACGAGGTTTCTGCCGAGCTGTTGTTATTGTTGCACGAGGTTTATGCCGTGCGTTTGTTATTGTTGCACGAGTTTTCTGCCGTACCATTGTGATTATTGATACGCATGCAGTGAAATAAAGTGGGCTTGATACGCATGGCTAATAGGAAAACTACTAGAAGTCATGCGGTGTGATAAGGTGGGCTAAAATACGGGGTGCTATTTCGAAAAAATAATTTTCAAAACTAAATGTAAAGGCCCCCCGGTGATATAAGGAAAGTGAGTTATGTTATGATTTGGGACTACGAGGCGATACCTCGGGAGTGCCCCTGTTGATTTTACTTATTTGCTGTATTGTTGGTTGTTGTTTCCTTAATATGTAAAATTCTTATTTTCCTTTCGTGTCGAATTAGTTTTCCTTGATTCCATGCTGTTACTTTCCGTAAATTCTTTACTGTTTCACTTCCATGTTATTTCATTATGTCATTATATTATTTATCTTGTTTTCTTGTTATCTCTAGTAGGGCCTTGACTCAACCTCGTCACTACTCTACCGAGGTTAGGCTTGGCACTTACTGGGTACCGTTGTGGTGTACTCATACTACACTTCTGCACATGTTTTGTGCAGATCCAGGTACTTCCTATCAGCTTCGGTAGTAGTGCGCTGTGTTGCTGCTTTGGAGACTTCAAAGTACACCTGCCCCCATTCGCAGGCCTCAGAGTCCCCTTCTACCATGTTTCTTTATTTCTTTATGTTTTTTATAGACAGTGAAGTATATGATTATTCAGCATTGTATATAGAGCTTGTGACTTATATCTCATCGAGTTTTGGAAAATTGTCCGTATTGAGCTTATAGTCTATTGATGAAATTGTTGAAGTTTTGAAATTTTAAGTTTTTATTTGATGTTTCCGTATGTTGTTAGGCTTACCTAGTGTTAGAGATTAGGNACTTCCTATCAGCTTCGGTAGTAGTGCGCTGTGTTGCTGCTTTGGAGACTTCAAAGTACACCTGCCCCCATTCGCAGGCCTCAGAGTCCCCTTCTACCATGTTTCTTTATTTCTTTATGTTTTTTATAGACAGTGAAGTATATGATTATTCAGCATTGTATATAGAGCTTGTGACTTATATCTCATCGAGTTTTGGAAAATTGTCCGTATTGAGCTTATAGTCTATTGATGAAATTGTTGAAGTTTTGAAATTTTAAGTTTTTATTTG
>AWOL01S0119619.1:15233-34508 GCA_000715115.1 Nicotiana otophora
AACGGGGTGATGGGGTGGGTCATTATGGCCATGGCATGTGAAGGTATGTTCTTTGGAGGAAGTCTGCAATTTGCAGAAAAAATATTTCTATATGAAGTTATATTTTCAATTTTGATTGCTTTAAATTATTAAACTATTTCTCAAGAAGAACGATGAAAATGCTACTTCCTCCCTTTCTCTGTTTATGCAATATTATTTTTTTCTGGAAAAAATAATATATTTATGACCTTATAAATTGATTTTATAAAACATTAACTTTAAAATTATCATTGTACCTTAATAAAATAATTTTATAGTTATAGAAATATTATGACATAATTATGACCACAACTTTCAAAAATTTTATAGAAAAAATATTAGTTTAATATTATAAGTATCAAAAGTCTTCTTTATTAAACTGCACTTATCAATAAATACTAGTGAGATGAGAGATAATTATAATATTAAATTTTAAAATCGAAACATATTTTGATGGCAATGAACTAAATAAACCCATATTAGAGATGATATACAATAAGAGCTATATTTATTTTGGCCGAAATAAGGGGATACTGGACAAAGAGAGTACGGATTTTATAAGAAACATTAGAGTATGTTTCGTATGATTAAATTTGTTTATCCGCTTATTTTGAAAAGCATTTTTTGTTAAAGTGTTGTAGAAAAATTATTTTTGGGATGTTTGACTATAAATGTATATTTTTAGTGCATTGCTCATCTTATATTTTAGTATTTTAATGATTAATTATGCGACGTTTGAGCTTAATTACATCGTTTTTATGTGTAGGATTGTTGAAGGATGAAAACGCGTGAAGTTTGCACACAAGGATGTAAAAAATACACAAAAAGAGCACGAAAAGGCAAAAAATCGGACAAGGCCCAGAACCAGCGCCATGCCAGGCTCCAAGTGAGGCACACTGCGCGACAGAGCAGGCGAGGCGAGCCCAAACGCGCGCTACAAGCCAGGCCTCGCGAGCTCTGAGGCCTGGTCCTTTTCCAGTCCGTGCATTAAACGTTTTCTACTTAATTTTGGACTTGGGGACTTCGACCTTAACCTATAAATACCCCCTAAACGTGATTATTGAGGAGTTGGATAATTTTGAAGGCGGCAAAGGCATAGAAACACAAACGGAGCACAAAATTCATCGATTCTTTAATATTTCATCTAGTGTTCATAGCTTTTATGCTTAAAAATAATATTTTAATTATTGTCATGAACATGAGTGGCTAAAAACCTCATTATTCTGGGGTTATGGGTTGTACTTGACTATTATTGTTTGATGATTGATTTATTTTGCTTGAATTATCCTCTTAATTTTTTTATCCAATCTTGCACTTAATTATTCTATTGCTTAGCTAACAGTAGAATATTATCTACGAATTTATAGTTGAATTCGAGAGTGGGAACTATAGATTGCATATAAGATTGAATAGAGTAAGTTCTTGAATCCGGGTATCGGAGAATAGATCCGCGATTAGGATAGACATATTCTAGTTGCCTTGGTTATTTTCCCAGGAAATATACATGCATTATTGTTAAATTCTAATTCTATAGACATATAGTATTATGTTGGCTTGAATAGGCGAGCGAAGTGCCGAAAGAACTTCGCGAGCATAATAAATCCTGTAAATTAATAAATTAGATAAATTACGTGATTAAATTAACCGGAAGAATCAATAGGAGAGACATTAATCCCGTAACCCCGGAATATTCCCATCTCATTGAATTCTTTCTAAGTGTTTGTTTATTTGTTTTGCACCTTTGTTGTTTGCTTACTTAGTAATTTCGTAGTAAATTTTAGTAGTATAAATCACAATCATCTTCTTCACAACCACTTGAGCAATACATTTATAAATAGTTTAGATTGGACAATAGTTGATCATAAATCCTCTTGGGGTGATAATTTCTCATCACTTTATTACTTGTCGATCACGTATACTTGCGTGTGCGTTTGGACTCAACAATTTTTTGGCGGGGATTTAAAAATTAGCTACTTGTCTGAAATACACTTTTATTTATTTTTGTTCGAGATTTAATTTGTTTCAATGTTTATGACTCTATAGATGTTCACATTGAATACTAAGAAGAAGTAACAATTTAAACAATCTTCCTCCTTTAGATCTTGAACTCGAAAGTCTCTTTCACAAGTTAAGGAGGGAGGCGGAAGCAAGAGCAAGAACTGCAGAGTTGGGAATTGTAGTCCAACCACATCTAATTGAGATGGCAGAGAATGATGAGAGACCGGTGATTGAGGCCGCAAGGCCTAGTCTCGCGAACATGACTCAGGCTATCGTGAAGCTTTACATAACTGTAACGACCCAACCGGTCGTTTTGAGCTTTAGCATTTCATTCGGTGGTTTGAGACTTTGAGTAGCTTCATATTATGTATCATGACTTGCGTGTATTGTTGGTTTTAGTTTTCAATCGGTTCGGAATTGATTTGGAAGAATAATTCTTGTTTTAGAAGTTTTAAGTTGGAAGAGTTAACCAAGATTTGACTTTTGGGTAAACGGGCTTGGAATCGGGTTTTAATTATTCCAATAAGTTTGTATGATAATTTTGGACATGTTCACAAAGTTTGGTTAAATTCCGATGAGTTTTGGATAAGTTTGGGTTGTATAATGATTGTTTTCGCTTTCGACATCGATTTGAGCATAAAAGTTACTATATTGAGAAAACCGCATTTGATTCGTGTTTCGACTAAATCATTATATCTGTATCATAATTTTGGAACCATAACAACGAAATTATCAAGTTTCGACATCGTATGAGGAATTTATGATTATTTTACTAAGAATTGGGTTGCCCGATTGTTTTTAGATTAATTACGAAATTGCCACTGAATTCGTATTTAAAAATCTACACTATTTCCAAATATTGAAACTAACATATCTACTTCATTATAAGGTCAAATGGAGTGATTCAAAAGCCTAACTTGAATGTAATTTCACAAGAAATCTATTGGAGGTATCAAAAGTAAGTTTTGGGATCATTTGGCATAAGAAACGAGGCAGAACAGCTGGGCATTTTTGGTACTAATGTTATTGGAGTTTTTCTCATCTTGAAAGTTTGGGATTGGAAAAATTCAAAGATGTTCTTCAAGTTTCTTCTATGGGGTAAGGTCTAAACCATAACCTAAGTATTTTTCTTTGATTCATTCTCTTGGTTTAAGCTTTAATCCATGATTTTAATTGAAAACCCATTTAATTCTTTAAATCAAGACCTAGGGTTATGTCTTAAATTTTAAAAATTAAAAATGAGTTAGAAACGTTTATTTTCTGATTCCTTTTGGGGTTTTGTTCTCCTATATTAGAAGAACATATTCGAATTTGGCGAGTTTTGGAGGAGTATTTCGGGAGTTATGGGACCCAACTAGTGGGGGTTGAACTCTGGGGTTATGAACACCCAAAAGCAATATTTTGACAAATTGGTTGAGCTATCGGACTCCGATTGAGTCAGTTTTTATTTGTGTGAGCTTGTATTGGTTCGGGCTTTGCTAGGGTAAGCTTGGATTCGGAATCCAAAGCGAGCCCGACGTTGACTTTTGTTGACTTTTTGGGGAAAATGTAAAGATCATAGCTTTATTTATTATAATTGGTTTCTCTTGTATTGTTTGATATTATTAAGTCATTTTTGGTTAGAGCAGTATGGAGGCGGATTTTAGGGGAAAAGTTATTTTAGAGGGTTGAGTTGGCCTAGTTGAGGTAAATATCTTGCCTAACTTTGTGGGGGGGAAACTACCCCTTAGGATTTGGGTTGATTATGCTATTTGTGTTATGTGAAAGCCGTGTATGCAAGGTGACGAGTGGGTACACGAGCTACATATGGTATTTGACCGATTTAGATTATCTAGACTCTTTTCATGCCTTTAATTAAATTTTCATAACATGTTATATCTCTCATTGTTAATCTACTCTTACATGCTCTATTTGACGTTGTTGACACTTGTTTTACTTCTTACTTGTTATTTTACTCTTATATACTTTAGTTGAAGTTATTGTCTTCCTTATTATCTTGTTACCTCTTAATTGTTAAATCACTTTTAATTGAAGTTGTTATTTCATGGAATATCATCTTGTTGAGTTATTGGTGTTAAAGTTGTAATAGCCGTTATCACATCGAGGCAAAGTTGTTAATTGTTGAGATACCTTTCCTTTTTGAGCATCTCATTCATTTTGTTATTGTTGAAATTCTTGTACACATTGTGGTTGAGCCATGAGCTATTTGTTGTGGAAATATTGGTATTGTTGACTTTGTGGCAAGTTGTGGCATATGGGCACTTATGTTGCGAGTTGTGATTGTGTTGTAATATTGATACTTATACGGTGGTATAAGGCTAGGGGTTGATGCGCATGCGGTGAGATAAGATGGGCTTGATACGCGTGTTGCTAGTAGGGGAACTACTTGAAGCCACGTGGTGAGATAAGGTGGAGTAAAACGCGTGTAGCTATTTCGGAAAAAAATAATTTTCAAAACTAAATGTAAGGCTCACATGGTGATATAAGGAAAGATTGTGATTGAAATTGTGAAATGTGAATATGAGGCGGTACCTCGGTTGTGATTTTCATTGTACATTCCATGTTGGAACAACTTGTTGATTTGAACGGTCATTGTTCTTCCTTCAATCATTCATCTGCATTTTGATTGTGTTTGGTTATTCGTTGTTACCTTGGTGTTGGAACGATTGTGGAATCTTGTGTGAGTCATGCATTCTACGTAATTTATTGTGTTGCTTTAACATGCCAATCTTTGCCTCCGTTATAACTTGGTGAATTGATTATCAATATGAATTTAATGGCGTGGAGTCACTATATTATATTCTGTTGAGTTGTTGGTAACATAATGGTTTAAATAAAAGAATTATTAACATGATTTATTCTATGTGCCTCTTAAGATAGAACTTGTTATCTCACTCGGTGCCTTATTATTCTAAATGGTTATCGCACTTTCACTATAATTGGGTTCTCAAATTATACTAATCACTCTGTTAGATATTTAATTTACTTAAAATTGTTATCATATTTTTTCTTAACAAATTCTATATTTAATTCGTTAATTTAACTTATATTTTTCTTTGTTTAGAAATGATACTTTTACTCAATTTTATTGATTTCTAAACTAAACCCAACTTATATTCTGTTTCATACAAATTGTATATTGTTTTACTTTACTTGATTTCTAAAATAAACTCTATTTCATTTGACACCTTACTTTATTCAATATTGTTATTATATTTTATGGTATTTAAATATATCTTTCGTTCATCTAAATTAATATTTATCATGGTAGCAAAGTACATGGTAGCACGTGGGCTTTGCCATACGAAAGTGATTGTTATTGTAGGCACGAGGTGTCATATGTGTAAGATTCAGAAATTGTGGTCCATGACTTGTGGTTTATGAGGTGTGGTGCCTCGGGGTAATTCTTGTTGTAAGTCCATGCATTGAGAGCGATTTGATTATTTGAGTTGTCATCTGTTTTTCCTTATTTGAGTTCATTTACATCTCATCGGTATTCTGATTATGTTGTTTCTTTATTACTCGTTTACTACTTGCTGCCATTTATGTTTCTATTACTTCATTGTTAATTGTAAATCAATAATTTTTCTGTCGTTGGTCTTATATTGATATTTTTTCCATTGTTAGCTTATGTATATGTTAAACATGTTTCTATGTCTAGTAGGTGTATTGACCTGACCTCGTCACTACTCTACCGAGGTTAGGCTTTATACTTACTGGATACTGTTGTGGTGTACTCATGCTACGTTTCTGCATATTTTTGTGCAGATCCAGGTATTCTAATTGTATTATTGAGAGATGCATCTGCGCGGCGGGAGACTTCAAGGTATACCTGCTTGACGTTCGTAGGCCTCGGAGTCACCATCTTACTTTATTATGCTACTGTTAAATTGTAATTCAAAACAATATTGTGTTTAGAAATTCTAGTATGTTTTAGTAGTGCTTATGACTTCGGACTACCGATTTTGGGAAATGTATAACTATTGGTCGCTTGTGGCTATGTATGTCAATTAATGATTTATGATAAATGATTAAATAGTTCAATTCTGTTATTAAATCAGCATGTGTTAGGCTTACCTAGTCTTAGAGACTAGGTGTCATCACGACATCCTAAGGTGGAAAATCGGGATCGTGACAAGTTGGTATCAGAGCTCTAGGTTCATAGGTCCTACGAGTCATAAGCAAGTTTAGTAGAGTCTTGCGGATCAGTATGGAGACGTATGTACTTGTCTTCGAGAGGCTACAGAACTATTAGAAACTACTCCTTTCATTCCTTATCGTGCGACATTGATTGAGCTTGAAGCATATATCTTATATCCTTTACATCCACTCATATATGATGTTGCGCGCTCGGTATCAGCCATGTTCTGACAGTTTGTAATGCTGCGAATGGGCTAGAGGGGCCCATAGATGCTCGATCATTGTTTTGAGGTACTGTCCAGACTAAGGACGTAGACGTGTGTGTAGATCTTCAGTTGTTCAAGTGCGGGATGCTACTGGTTCGTGTATTTGATTGGTGTTATACGAGCTTATGAAGGTTGGTAATGTGGATCATCGGATGTTGTGCCCTATGATTCCGTGCCAAGTGGGAGAGTCTACTATCGATGATCTGATTGCATAAGCAAGTGTCATATTAGTCTTGGGTCTGAGGTATATATGCAGTGTTGAGGGTTCCCTGGAATTGTACATGACTAAGATATGAGATTTTCATGGGATGGTGCTAGAACTTGAAGTGTATTTGTATCATTACTAAATCTACATTCCAGTATCATAGAGGTTAGAGAAAACTCTTCAGATTCACAGAAGGTCTCTTTAGAGTGGGTATCTCGGTTACAGCATTGTTGGGTGCTCTAGAGGAAATATATCGGTTTATGGGTTTTCGGACGACGTGGTTCGTGCTAGGGTGTTCCGAGCGAGCTTTGACTTAGGATCATTGTGTGCCGATAAGGGAAAGTGTTGACCTAAAGACAAGTCGAGGAGGATTAGAAGAAATGGGTTAGCTCGGTGGTGTTGGGTCAGCATAGCAACAAAGGTAACTGGTCTTTTGGTGTGGTAATGCTTCACCAGCATTCTGTGGCAATACTCTTGAGTTTGACGGCTTGCGTGACTTGGTTGAGTTGGGGAAGTTCAGTTCTGATGGCTTGGTGGTGTGCGAACTGGCCTCGAAGAGTTCTTGATAGTGTCGACCACAGCTTGAGCTAGATGTCTGCTATCGGCATAAGGAACATGTTGCGTGTTATGATTTTCGCCTGGATGGGGGCTCGAGTTCTAGACAGCATGGACGATTTCAAATGTTTAGAAGAATGCTAGCATTATTTGATACTACCTAAGAAGGGTACGCACTCCAGAAGGCGCACTGTGTTTTGACTTGCAGATATCTGACTGGTATTACGGTAATCGCCTGGTTGATCGACTGCTGATGTCCAGATTTTTCTTTGTGGCACGAAAGAATTATAGAAGTACTTCTCGTGGGCTGACCGTATGTGAGGAATGTGTCAGTTATTTAAGTAGTGTAGTTGTGATCGGATATGGAGATTCTAGTATTCTAGGGATTTGAAGAATAAGAGGGTTCTCAAGGCAGATTGTTCCATGGTTGTGAATGGTGAAGGTATGTTAAGAGGTTGGCAACTGATGGTATGTATTATAGATATGTTATTTTAGGATTTTCGTAGGCTATCTACCTACTTTGGAAGGATCAGAATTGATTTGGAGGCTACTAGTAGGTCTAATAAGGATGTGTGTTCTAAATCGGGTCAGATTTATCTACTCAGCACAGTTATTGTGGATGGGTATGTTATTGGTTAGGGTGGATCACATTCGTGTTCTGATATGTCTCATGTGTTACTCTCCTATGCTGCGATGAGTTGTGATATGTTGGTTATCTACACACCGATGCGGTTATGTTTGGGATTTGTAGCGAAATTTGAGCGAGATTGCTCTTGGGATATTGAATAGTTAATTGTGCCTTGGTTATGGTCTTCCTATTTGTGGTATATAGTGATATCCATATCTCCATAGTTATGGTCACGCGCTTCGTGTGTTTGATGTTGATATTCTTATGGTTGTTAATTGTGAATATCATGGCTCGGCGTATTCCAGGTGGACCGGTGTCGGATAGGGTCATGCATCGCAACGGCGTTATGCTAGGATATGATCCTTTGTGCTTATTCCGTGTGCTATGTTTCCCCTTGTGTGGTGGATTGATAGCATTGCACTTCGTGATGGTATCTGTTGAGCTAGCAAAATGGTTTCTTCATTTCCATTCTCTTTCTATCATTGGGTATATTTGAGTTATTGTTCGTTGGTGCACGGATTGTATGGTATATGGCTCTAAGTAGCATTTGTCTGACAGGTTGGTCGAGTAGCTTATACTAGATGAGGTGAGGTTATTGGGCCTGAAATGAATGCCATCAGATTTGATTAAGGTATGTTTGCAAGAATTGTGTCACTAGTCGGCTTAGATTTTGGCTATGGTTCTTATCGGGCAAGAGAGCTCCATGACTTGTTAATCTGATGGGTGGTTATTGATCTACTCCCAATCCACACTCAACAATGAGTGGAAGAGGTCATTGAAGGAATAGTACCCAACTATGAGTCAGGGTAGATTTCCTCAGGGAGCTAACAATGGGTGTTAGAGTTTATACTTAATGCATGAAGACGAAACCACTTAAATACACTTCCAATCATATTGATTTTGCAAATTACTTCTATAAACTCCACTATCAATGCTCAATTAGAGAAATGAAACTAGAAATTAACTAATTATTTTTGGTTATTTTCAAATAGGTAAAAAGCCTAGGGATGTAACCTCCGTCTAGGTGTTCGCCTAATGGGTTAATTACGTTAACACTCGTTTTATTGATTAGGGTGTATTATAGCTCTCAACTCGAAGTTACCCACTCAATACCTCTCGGTCATAGAGTGAGTTTGCCCAATTTGGCTTTCTCAAGCCCAACTGGGTATCAAGCTAAATAGTTGATATGAGCTCACGTCGAATTTTCCCTATCTCTAGTTCAAACACTTTAATTAGGCTAGTCAATCCTTAACTAGCCCAATTTCTTGTTAGCCAAGTTTTTCTAGACTAGGTCCCTCTTTATCAAGTAAAAACCAAGTCAAAAAGGCATGAATCAATATTTGCAAGCAATAATTCTAAAATTAAAGCATGAACAAGGCTAAATAACAAATACCCAATCATAAACAAGCATTAAATTAAATACTCATAAGGTTTACACACTACGGTTGGGTCACAACCCTAGTAAGTATCTAGCTACTCATAATAGAAAATGAAGAAAACAAAAAAGAAACACTAATTAAAGCCATAATATAAAATTAAAATAATAAACTATGATATTTTTGTCCCAAAATAATCACAAATTTCCCAAAATGGTAAACTACAATGGCTACAGCTAAGAAACCTTCAAAACTTGACCTAAAAAAGCGATTTTCGTCTATTTATAGTGGCCCAAAATTCGCTGACAAAAATGCTCTTTGGGAGGTTCTGCGGCCGTACATTGCTTGAGTCTGCAGGGGATAGATTATGCAGCCACACAATCTAATCTGCGACTGCACTTCAGCTTCTGCGGCTGCACAATTTATATGCGGTCTGCACTTCAGGGAAGGCTTCAGTCTTGGTCATTTTGCACACTCTCTGAACTTTTTGAATTCTTGTCAGTGCGACCATGTTCTGCGGACGCACATATTGCGTGTGGTCTGCACTTCTGCTTCAATTACTTCTGGGTTTCTACATCAGATCTGCGGGCGCAGAGAGAATTCTGCGGTCCGCACTTTCTTCTGCGGTCCGCATTTGCTACTGCGGACCGCACTTCTGGTCTGCTACGCCCCTTCTTGACTTGTGAGTCGGAACACTCCTTTTTGAGTTGGATTTCTTCATTTGAGCGCACATCTCCAACATTTCTGCAATTTGTATACTTTTAGTAGTTTTGGAAACATAAATCAACACTTTCGGACTAAAACAAAAGTATAAAAGGTATTAATAAGTTGGCAAAATCCATACTTATCAACTCTCCCAAACTTAAGTCTTTGCTTGTCCTCAAGCAAATAGATTAGCTCTCACCTCCTCAGAGTGAAAGGTCATTACAGCGAGTCAATGATGAGCCATTCATACTCAGTTGGGAAAACAATTACCCACACTACTCATGCATTATCAACATGGTGACAAGTCAAATATCATGTACATATAGTTCTAATGTGACATTGAGCTTCAAGAATTGACTTTACTCATCAAGGACTCTTGTTCTATCATATAGATCATGGTAGACTCCAAATTCTTCCTCCTCTACCCTCCATTTGCTAAGATCACTTCAAAAGTTAGCACTCAATCTTAAGATTCATGAAAGGTTCACTCTTCTCTCACAAAAGAATGTCACAAGTACGGCTTCAAGTACCATAGGTTTTCCCCTCATGTAGATCACCACTAATGTAAGCTCACTCGGTTTAAATCAAGTTAGACTTCTTTTGGGTTGTAATGAAGGCTTTTGGGTTAGGGTAGGATACCATATGGGTAAGTGGTTACACATTTACTTAAGCACTCCACATTTTCATTTCTTGGCTCACAATTATCAATTCTTAGAGGCATTCCCTTTTTATTGGGCACTAGAGAGACTTGACATCACTTGTTCTTGTTCATTTCATTCTTTTTCTCCCTTGATGCTCATGTTAGGGATCATTACCTCTTTTTGAATCCATCAACCCTTCCACTTATTCTCTTTTTTGCATTTTTCTTTTGTTCCTTTTCTTTTCTTGCCTTCTCTTTTCATAGAGATCATTGCTTTTCTCTTTTTGTACCTTGATACCTCTTTCAAATACCTCAACTCTCTCCCAAAACTTATGGCTTAAGCCTCTTATTTCACAAGAGTGTTAAGGAAGGTAGGGGTGCTAAGAGAGGATCACGACAAAACATGTAAAGGCTCATAGCTGCTAGAGGCTCAAATGGGGTTGACTAGGGATAACAACATTGGTTGGCAATAGAAAGCTCAAATGGGCCAAGGAAAGCCTACAATCATTTCTCAAACCAAGCAAAACTTAGGATTTCACCTTGAAGCACATTTGGGAAAAGTTCTAGACCATTCGCACGGATACTTAGACTAGCAATAAATCACCTCATCCCTCATGCAACTAGACCGTAAAAGAGAATAGAAATCGAGAGCCTACAACAACCACACTCAAGTTAAAGATCACTATGGTCCAATAAACCACTCGATGATTACCAAGGTCAACTCAAGAGTCTCAAAGTCACTAACTAGAGCTATTTTCTTTCAAAAACCTTGTTTCAAACCATAAGCACATAGTTAAGTGTGTTGGTACCAAATGAAACATGAATAACTCTTTTTCGAGAATGACTTGATTAGGCCTTTTATTCATTCTTACTACTATTATTATTACCTAAACACAAAAATAGACTCATTCCCTTAAGAAGATTGTCACACCATCCATCGTTGGGATGAGTTACCCAGTTCACACATAAACTGCCTTTGGAAAGGACCATGGCGTTAAGAAAACCAAAGGCTTATTATCTACGAAAACATAAAAAGAAGCTACTTAACAAAACAAGAACTAAAGTGGAAAAATAAATAAGCTAATGAACAATAGCTACTAAAGATAGATAAACTACAAATAAGAAAAGGAAAAGAATCATCCAATTATTATAGTCCCAAATGTATCCAAAATGTGTCAATGTCAAATCAAATAAACTCCACCCCCCCTCCCCCGAATAAAAGTAAGCATTTCCCCCAATGCTTAACAAAATAAGAGTGAAAGGAGAGAGGGTGAAGAAAACTCCCTAAGGATCCTTGGACATCTTATTGTCCCAAGCAACATCATCTCCTGTTGGTTCAGCCAATTGTATCTCATCATCTTATTTGGGCGTGACGGGAGTGGTAAACATCGCACGCACTGCCTCGACAGTGTCGGCAATAAGGTTTGGCTCCTCAAACTAGCTAGTTGGTGCAACCGGTGCAGTGGTGCCAATGGATCTGAGATGGACTGGTGCGGGTCAAGTAGCATATCAAAAGGTAGATCCCCAGCTGCCGCAAGTCAGGTCACCTCCTTCCTGATCTTGTCAATTGATTTTTTTCTTGCTTGGGACTTCCTCATCTTCTTCACTTCTTTGGCCAACTCCTCAATAACTGACCCATAATGTACCAGAGTGTCCAGGATCATCTTCTGGTTGTCCAGAATCTTCTTGAACTTCTCATCAAGATCAGAGGAGACCTGTGGTGCCTATGTAGATGACTGCGCTACAACAGTACTAGATATGTCAGAAAACTTTGAAGTAGTTGTCTGCATCCAGTTATTGAGACTCATCAATGTCTACGAGACTCGCAGCGTAGATAATAGAGTTGTAATTATGGGCACTGGTCTCGAAGATGGAATAGGGGCTACCCTGGGGGCTATGGTAGGAGTTGAGGATGAAGGTGGAGGCATAGCAGCAACACTGGAAGAGGGCTCAGCAGAGGTGGATGGAATGTCAGTTGTCTCAGTAACTACCACTGGTAGCTCATCAGACTGGCCTGTGGTGGTAGAAGGCTGAGCTCTATTCTTTGGGTTGGTCACATCCATCAATGAATACCAGTAAAATGGCTTCTTCGGCTTCACCTTGGTGTCATATGATCTTGGCTCTACCTTTGCATCAGTGAGGTACTCTGTGATAGTGTTGGGATAAGGGTAGGTCGAGATAGTCTGTTGTGCTACCAATGAAATGTTGGCCGACATCACGGCACCCATATTAATTGGGTACCCAACCATGATAGAAGCCACAAGAACAGCCCGAGGAGGAGGCATATGAGTCTCTTTCTGGCACGAATCAAGTCTGCTGCAAACAAAGGTCTGTCATCCCTTTGCGTTGAAGCTCAATGTGTTCCACTGAATGGGAACCCCATCAGTGATGCATGGTGGTGGTAGCCCTGGTGGTGCTAAGATCTCTGCTAGCCAAGGTCGGACTTCTTCTTTCATTGCCCATTTCTCTGGATACTCCTTCGGCTCCAAGTCCTCAAACCCTAAGTACGCATTTAGTGTATGCTGATCAAACCTCACCTTGAGATTGCGTATTTTAGTCACCTTCGTTCCCTTTTTGATGTGAGAAACATTTGCATAAAACACTTGGATGAGGTACTCCTTGGCATCCTCAACTCTCTCAGTAAACCACATCCAACCCTTTCGTGCTCTCAACTGCCTCAACACCGTTGTGTTGTATTTATCCAAATCCTTCAATAGAGACTGTTGCTCAAGTGTCAAGGATCTCACCGGCCACCACATACGAAAATCAGTGAAGGCAGCCAAGCTGACAAACCTATCCTCCCATATCTCATTTTTCTTCGATCTCTCCACACCCGTGGATGTACCATCTCCCCCTCTACATAATCGGGGATATCATGTACAGTCTGTGCCTCTGTGTCTACTAGCTCAGAGGTCTGGCTAGCACTATCCGACCCCTCAGACGTGCTGTGAGATAAAGAGTCCATATCCATAAGATGGAATCGCCCATGTGGCCTAGACTGTGTGGTTGTCTGCTCCTCCTGAATAGAGGTTGAGTTGCCCTCTGAAGCATCCCTACACGGGACATAGGAACTAGACTCGGAGAGGTCTGCACCTCTCCCTCTACCTGTTGTGGCTTTCTTCCTGATTGTTTTGGGCTGGCCAAGGGGTAAGGTACCTCTACCTCGACCCCTAAAAGATTCACCTCTTCCTTTTGTAGTGTCGCCTCGGCCTCACGATCCAACCATTGTCTGTATCAAAGCAAAGAAGATTGTTAGTTGTAATTTATCATTCAACATATTCAAGACTTATGTAGGCAAGGGAGAACAATGTGGACACAATGGGATTATGACAAAAATAACAGGTTGCTGAAACTAGGGTATGCGGTCTGCAGATTTTTGAAGTGCAGCCGCAGACTGGAAGTGCGGCCGTAGATTAGAAGTGCGGACCGCATAATTACAAGTGCGGCTGCACTTTTATCAAAGAATATCAGAGGCTCATAATGCCCTCTTTGAAGACAGTATAGAGCCTGTTTTGCGACCGCAAGAGAAATCTGCGATCCGCACATTTTAGGTGTGGTTCGCACATATGGGTCTATAAAAGGATAGACCTATGATGGCTAAGTGTGGCCGCTCTCAGAATTATACGGTCCGCACATTACGGCCGCAGAAGCTAGTCCTTCAACAATTTATTCAAAATACCAAACTGCGGACCGCACAATTTCAGGTGCGGGCGCAGATTTCAAACATTACGTACAGGCAATATTTTTCTATTTAAATTGTTTCAATTACTTGTACAATTTGGTATCGCAACATGGTATAAACATGAAATTTTACTAACCCAATCCATGATAGCCTGTATTATTAACTACGCAGTTCAGATCTACCCCACATGGATACATAGATGAACTCTAATAACAGATGGCCTAAAAAGAAACAAAAATTTTAAAAATTAAACTAACACAAAAATTTAATATGAAATGAAGCATACCAAATAGAGTGAGTGCATCGGGTGTATGCACAGGTGGTTGTGTGTAGGGACAATGAAAATCTCTCAAGAACTTGCAGAGTAACGGTAATTTGTAGGAGAGGGAATAATGTAAAATGAACTCAAGCTTTCTATTTATACTAAAAAATCCTAAGAGGGAAAAGGGTCAAGTGCGGCCACACATTTCCATTCGGTCTGCGCTCTGTCACCTGGGTCAGCCATCTCTGTTCTTAATGTGCGGTCCGCATATTTTTGGGTGCGGCAGCAGATATCTGCTTGCGGTCACACATTAGCATCCGCACTGACATGCTCAAGCTTCAGAGAGTTACATTTTTACACTTTTGCAGGATTCCAATTATGCGGTCCACATGAGAAATGTGCGGCCGCGAATGCCGTCCTGCTGTGGCACACAGAAATGTGTGGTCCGCACAAATAAAGTGCAGTCCGCAGATCCTTGAACACTTAGCCATTTTTTAGTTCACCCTTCTTGCAAGTNAAAATAACAGGTTGCTGAAACTAGGGTATGCGGTCTGCAGATTTTTGAAGTGCAGCCGCAGACTGGAAGTGCGGCCGTAGATTAGAAGTGCGGACCGCATAATTACAAGTGCGGCTGCACTTTTATCAAAGAATATCAGAGGCTCATAATGCCCTCTTTGAAGACAGTATAGAGCCTGTTTTGCGACCGCAAGAGAAATCTGCGATCCGCACATTTTAGGTGTGGTTCGCACATATGGGTCTATAAAAGGATAGACCTATGATGGCTAAGTGTGGCCGCTCTCAGAATTATACGGTCCGCACATTACGGCCGCAGAAGCTAGTCCTTCAACAATTTATTCAAAATACCAAACTGCGGACCGCACAATTTCAGGTGCGGGCGCAGATTTCAAACATTACGTACAGGCAATATTTTTCTATTTAAATTGTTTCAATTACTTGTACAATTTGGTATCGCAACATGGTATAAACATGAAATTTTACTAACCCAATCCATGATAGCCTGTATTATTAACTACACAGTTCAGATCTACCCCACATGGATACATAGATGAACTCTAATAACAGATGGCCTAAAAAGAAACAAAAATTTTAAAAATTAAACTAACACAAAAATTTAATATGAAATGAAGCATACCAAATAGAGTGAGTGCATCGGGTGTATGCACAGGTGGTTGTGTGTAGGGACAATGAAAATCTCTCAAGAACTTGCAGAGTAACGGTAATTTGTAGGAGAGGGAATAATGTAAAATGAACTCAAGCTTTCTATTTATACTAAAAAATCCTAAGAGGGAAAAGGGTCAAGTGCGGCCACACATTTCCATTCGGTCTGCGCTCTGTCACCTGGGTCAGCCATCTCTGTTCTTAATGTGCGGTCCGCATATTTTTGGGTGCGGCAGCAGATATCTGCTTGCGGTCACACATTAGCATCCGCACTGACATGCTCAAGCTTCAGAGAGTTACATTTTTACACTTTTGCAGGATTCCAATTATGCGGTCCACATGAGAAATGTGCGGCCGCGAATGCCGTCCTGCTGTGGCACACAGAAATGTGTGGTCCGCACAAATAAAGTGCAGTCCGCAGATCCTTGAACACTTAGCCATTTTTTAGTTCACCCTTCTTGCAAGTCAACTCAACCTAGTAGCACACTTCAAATCAAGTTAGAATACAAATAACACCTAACTACAAAAGAAAAAGAAAAATAACATGGGTTGCCTCCCAAGAAGCCCTGGTTTAACGTCGCGCCATGACGCAAAATACCCTCAAGTGAAGTAAATGACCGCCACCACGTGGTTATCTCCAACCTTGACCAAGTAGTGCTTCACCCGGTGACCATTGACTCGGAATACTTCATTGTTTTTGTTTTTCAAGTCTAATGCACCAAAAGGTGTCACACCAACAATTTCAAATGGACCACTCCACTTGGATTTTAGCTTCCCTGGAAACATTCTCAGCCTTGAGTTAAACAACAATACAAGATCACCCACCTTGAACTCTTTGTTTCAAATGTATTTGTCATGAAGATATTTTATCTTTTCTTTGAACAAGGATGAACTCGCATATGCATGGTACCGGAACTCATCCAATTCATTCAAATGTGCACCCTCAAGTTAGCGGCTACATCCCAATCGAGATTCAACTTCTTTAGAGCCCATATTTCCTTGTGCTCTAGTTCCACCGGAAGATGACAAGCTTTTCCGAACACCAACCGGTATGGAGACATTCCGATAGGTGTTTCTTAAGCCATCTGATAAGCCCATAACTCATCATCAAGCTTCTTGGACCAATCTATCCGATTAGCATTCACCGTTTTAGACAAGATACTCTTTATCTCCCGGTTGGAGACTTCCACTTGCCCACCAGCTTGTGGGTGATAGGGAGTCGTGACCTTGTGAGTAACACCATGCTTGCTAAGTAAAGTGTCAAAAGCTTTGTCATAAAAGTGTGATCCCCCCTTCCCTTATGATTGCACGTGGAGTACCAAATCTTTTGAAAATATTCTTCTTCAAGAAGGCCACTACACTTCTCGCCTCATTGTTGGGTAAAGCAATGGCCTCAACCCATTTGGACACATAATTCACCGCGACCAAGATGTAGGTGTTTCCACAAGAACTCACAAAAGGGCCCATGAAGTCGATACCCCAAACATCGAAAATATCAATCTCCAAGATGGTTGTGAGAGGCATTTAATTTTTCTTTGAGATTCCACCGGCTCGTTGACATTCATCACATATTTCCACTAACTCACTAGCATCCTTGTAATGAGTAGGCCAATAGAAACCACAACTAAGCACTTTGGCAGTCGTTCTTGCTCCACCATGATGACCACCAAATGGCGAAGAATGACAAGCCCCAAGAATATCACCTTGATCTTCTTCCAGTACACACATCCTAATCACCCCATCCGTACAAATTCGAAAAAGGTATGGTTCATCCCAATAATAATCTTGACAATCTCTTTTGAGCTTCTTTTTTTGGCTTGAAGAGAACTCATCCAGAATGATTCCACACACAAGAAAATTTGCCAAGTCCGCAAACCATGGCACATCTTTCATTGAAATTGCCAAAAGTTGCTCATTGGGGAAGGCGTCATTGATTTTAAGGCCATCATGCGGCCTCCCCTCCTCTTCCAAATGAGACAAGTGGTCTGCCATTGGTTTTCACTGCCTTTCGTATCTTGGATGTCAATATCAAATTCTTGTAACAAGAGTACCCATCTCATCAACCAAGATTTGGAGTCCTTTTTGCTCATAAGATATCGAAGTGCCGCATGGTCTGTGTGGACAATAACATTTGCACCCATCAAGTACAGGCAAAACTTCTCAATTGCAAACATAATTTCAATGAGCTCTTTCTCCATAACGGTATAGTTGACTTGGGCACTATTCATGGTCTTACTAGCATAATAGATTGGATGGAAAATCTGGTTGATACGTTGCCCCAAAATAGCCCCAACCACCATGTCACTTGCATCACACATGAGTTCAAAGAGCACACTCCAATTTGGAGCGGTGATGATGGGAGTAGTTGTCAACTTGAGCTTCAACAATTCAAAAGCTCTCATACAATCATCATTGAAATTGAACTTGGCATCCTTCTCAAGGATATTTCATAACAGGTTCATCACTTTAGAGAAATCTTTGATAAAGCGCCGGTAAAAACCTGCATGGCCTAGGAAACTCCGCACACCCTTCACCGAAGTTGGAGTGGAAGCTTAGAAATCACCTCAATCTTGTCCTTGTCAACTTCAATTCCATTTCTTGAGATTTTATGGACAAGGACAATACCTTCCTCAACCATGAAATGGCATTTCTCCCAATTGAGTACCAAGTTGGTTTCTTTATATCTAGCCAACACTTTGTCCAAATTTGCAAGACAATCATCAAAAGAATCCCCAACTACCGAGAAGTCATCCATGAAAACTTCAAGGTTTTCCTCCACCATGTCCGTGAAAATAGCCATCATACACCGTTGAAAAGTCATCGATGCATTGCACAAACCAAATGGCATCCGCTTGAAAGCATAAGTACCATAGGGACATGTAAAGGTTGTTTTCTCTTGATCTTCCTAGGCAATGAGAATTTGGTTGTAGCCCGAGTACCCATCAAGAAAGCAATAGAAAGCACGTCCGGTCAATCTATCGAGCATTTTATCTAAGAAAGGAAGTGGAAAGTGATCCTTCCTTGTTACTTTGTTGAGCTTGTGATAATCCATACACACCCTCCAACCGGTCACCGTTCTCATAGGAATCAATTCATTCTTATCATTGCTGACCACCATCATGCCCCCCTTCTTTGGGACACATTGAACCAGAGAAGTCCATGAACTATCGGAGATGGGGTAGACAACCCCGGTATCTAACCACTTAATAATCTCCTTCTTGACAACTTTTTGCGTAGCCTCATTGAGTCTTCTTTGATGTTCAATAAATGGTTTAGCGCCATCCTCCAACTTGATCTTATGCATGCAAAAGGCGTGGCTTATACCCGAATATTCGCCAAGGTCCACCCAATAGCCTTCTTCCTCTTTTGTAACATCGCCAATGTGGAATCTACCTGCACGTTAGTCAAACAAGAATAATAACCGATAATGTAGAACAATGGCCAAGAAATTCATACTGAATGTGTAGAGGCAATGACTTCAACTCCAATATAGGTGGCTCTTCAGTAGAAGACTTTGTAGGAGGAGTCTTCCTAATTT
Organism: Nicotiana otophora; assembly: GCA_000715115.1. Taxonomy (NCBI): domain Eukaryota; kingdom Viridiplantae; phylum Streptophyta; class Magnoliopsida; order Solanales; family Solanaceae; genus Nicotiana; species Nicotiana otophora. The sequence continues at coordinate 34,426 of AWOL01S0119619.1, forward strand.
CTAGATCTAAAGACAATTTCCGAGGTGCATAGTTGTACGACCCCATTCCTTGCAAAGAGTTCACACATTCCATGATACCATCA
>AWOL01S0119630.1:0-12066 GCA_000715115.1 Nicotiana otophora
ACATTTCATATCACAACTGCACGGACAATTCACGTGCCAAATATTCTCATTATTTACTCACGATACCTCATGCCCACATTTTATTTTTTTTATAATCCGCCTGGCAATAGCCACATGCTCTCAATTTCAACATAAATCAGATTGTTATCAATTTACCAACAACAAGACAAGTTACACAAGGTATAGAAATAAACACAAGAAAATCACAACATCACATGAAAATTATCAACACCACAACCCCACATCATCACATATCGTTCCTGACAATAGCCACCCTTATCGCTCCTATTGCCACCCTTATCACTCCTATAGCCACCCTTATCGCTCCGTTCAGGCAATATCGATAGCCACCCTTATCGCTCATATTTCCACACTTATCGCTCCTATAGCCACCCTTATCGCTTCGCCCAAACAATATTCCAACAAATACAACAATAATAAAATGCCACCCTTATAACCACATAATATCAACGGTAAATGCCACCCTTATCTCCCCCAAAATAACAACTCACACAATACAATAATTTACACGGAAACTTATCACAGCAACATAACAAGAATCAATTCATATCACAATTTGCCCAATGGCCACAACCAAATTTCAAAGCCACAACCAAGTCAATTAATTTCACAACAAATAGCCAAAAGCTCCACACAATGTGTACATCACCCAAAGACAATCAATAGAGATAGCAATTACTCAACATAAAGCAAAGTCTTCATAAAAATTAAATTTTTAATAATTATATAAACAGCTCTTCTTAAGCTCATTTAATTAATTGTTTGCAGAGGAAAAAATCTAAAATGAAATTAAATTCCAATAATTATCAGACCAGCAAATTCAAGAAATTTTATAAATAATCAAACAACAATCATATCACATTGTCATATAACAACAAAGTCAACAATAAGGATTTAGGCACGACAAGTAGATGAATAAATATATGCCAACAATTATCCAATTTACTACACAATATGCTCAAGACTTTAACTCAATAAAATTTGCACGTATAAATCAAGTACGTACTCGTCACCTCGCGTACATAGTTTTCAATTATACAAATTGCACGTAAGACTCAATGCCTAGGGGGAAATTCCCCCACTCGAAGTTAAGCAAGACACTTACCTATTTGAAGTTATGCCGATATTCCAAAATAGCTTTCTTGCTTGAATTGACCTCCGAGCCATTCAAATCTATCCAAATTAATTGTATAACTTCATTAAAATTCATCGGAAGCAATTCCGGATAATAATACGTCGACTTAAAAATTTATTCTCAAAAGTCAACAAAAGTCAATGTGGGACTCGCCCCTTGTAACCCGACATAATTTTCATGAAATTCGAACACCCATTCCGATACGAGTTCAACCATACCAGTTTTATTGAATTCCAATAACAACTCGACCTCCAAATCTTAAATTTTTGGTTTTGGAAGATTTTATAAAAATCTTGATTTTTCCTCCATTAAATCTGAATTAAATGATGGATTCAAAGATATAATCACGGAAATTAATCAAAACTGGATAAGAATCACTTACCCCAAACACCCACGCAAGAATCTCTCCAAAAATCGCCTTATACCGAGCTCCCAATTAGATTTTGAGTTATGAACTCAAACCCCCCGTTTTTGGGACTTTAAATTCTGCCCAGATAGGCTTTCTTTGCATTCGCGACCATTGCTTCGCGTTCGCGAAGGCCAAAACCCAACTGCCTCAAATCCTTCATCGCGTTCGCGACCTCCTCGTCGCGTTCACGAGGCCAAGTGTTTCTGCCCCATCATTTCCTCTTCGCATTCGCGAACTCCTCGTCGCGTTCGCGATGACCAGCTGACCAACTCCTTCACGTTTGCGTTCCACTCTTCGCATTCGCGAAGGCCAAATGACCCCAGGCCCCAATCTTCCTTTCTTCTTCGCATTCGCGTTGCCTAGGCCGCGTTCGCGAAGGCTTTCCCTGCTCCTTCTTCGCATTCACGTCCACAGCTTTACGTTCGCGAAGGCCAAACCATCAGTCCCTCAAATTTCTCTTTGCGAACGCGGGACTCCCTTCGCTTTTGCGAAGAAGGAAACCAGACTTCAGCAACAACAGTCCAAACAGCTCCAATTTGGTCCGAAACAACCTCGAAACACACTCGAGCCCCTCGAGACCATGTCCAATCATACCAACCTGCCCCATAACATAACACGAATCTGCTCGAAGCCTCAAATCACATTAAACAACATCGAAACGACGAATCGTACCCCAAATCAAAATCTATGAACTTTGAACTTTCAAATTCTATAACTTGTGCTGAAACACATCAAATCAATCCGGAATGACTTCAAATTTTGCACACAAGTCATAAATGATATAACGGACCTATTCAAATTTCCAGAATCGGATTCCGACCTCGATATCAAAAAGTCACCCCTCGGTCAAACTTCCAAAAAATTCAACTTTCGGCATTTCAAGCTTAATTTCACTACGAACCTCTAAATAATTTTCTGGACACGCTCCTAAGTCCAAAATCACCATACGGAGCTATTGACATCATCAAAATTCTATTCCGGAGTTGTTTGTTCAGAAGTCAATTCTCCGATCAACTCTTTCCATTTAAGCTTCAAATTAAGGATTGTTCTTTTAATTTAATTCCGAATCTTTAGTAAATCAAACTCGACCACACCCGCGGGTCATAATACATATTACGAAGCTGCTCGAGACCTTAAGTCATTAAATGGGGTGTAAATTCGTAAAACGACATGTCAGGTCGTTACATGTGAAGAGAAAGAAGGAGAAGAAAAAAGAGAGGAGGGAATTGAGAGAATTTATTTTCTTCTTCTATGCTAAAGGAATATTTACTCGTGCCATACTTTCTTCGTCTCTTCTTTCGAAAAATCTAGCTATTCATCAACCAAAACATAGGTTAATACTTCATAATATCTCTTTTTTACACGCCAAAAAGTGAAGTCAATAGTCGAGGTCGAGTATTCCGTTGGAGATCCGTTCACTAGCTTTGATGTTCTTCTTCGCTTATGCTTGTTCGACGTTCGTTTGAGTTACTGTACCTATTCTTGGAAACTCATTTAATTGGAAATTTTGCATTAAAGGTTTATTATTTCCTCTATTCTTTTAATATTATTTCATGTGATTTTATTTATTTTCCTTTAAAATTTATAAATAATAATGTAAATAGTCCTTAAATGCTATATACTTAATCATGTTTCTAGAAATATGGTATTCAAACTTGCTTTAAAGTTGGGAAGATTTGGACCGTAATAAGTTTGGGCTTCAATTGTTGGATTGTAGGGTATTGGTATATAACGATTTATTTATTCAAATATCTAAAATCATACACTTCTTCCACAAGTAATTTCATAATTCATGATCTTACAATAATCTCAAAAATATAGGAAGAATAATGAACACCGATAGAGTGCTTTAGACACGCTTTTAATTACTTTATCGCGATTATGTATATGTTCGCATGGCATAATTGTGATTCCCAAAAATAAAACCAAAGTATGTGTTAACTTTGGCCAAAACAATCTTAATAATAAAATGCTATTAACTGTGTACACGTACGCGTGACAAGATTTTGGCACAATAAACAAAACGGATTCACACACGTGATTCGTTTAAAAGATAATTCCATATTTTAATAATTAAAAGCGGATAGATAAAATATGGAAACCAATAAATTACAGTTTATCCAAAATTAATTCAAGCCAAGTTGTAGTCAATAAAGTGACCGTGCTGGAACCACGGGACTCGGGGAATGACTTACACCTTCTCCCCGGTCAACAGAATTTCTTACACGGACTTTGTTTTCGCAGACCAATAATAAAAGAGTCAAATCTTTCTTGAATAGGGATTCAAATAAAAGGTGACTTGGAACACCCAAAAAATCAATTCCAAATGGCAACTCTGTAAATAAAATAATTCCTACTCAAATTTGTTATTTTAATTGAAAAACTCTTTAACCCACAACAATCCATACACATATCATATATCGTGGGGTAGAAAAGGGGTGTGACACTGGGAAGAAATCTCTTCCCTGCAAGTGGGTCTACAGAGTAAAATACAAATCAGATGGTTTTTTGGAAAGGTTTAAGGCACGTTTGGTTATCAGGGGTGACACATAAAGAGAAGGCATAAACTTCACTGAAACTTTCTCTCTAGTTGTCAAGATGACAACAGTCAGATGTCTACTTGCTATTGCAGTAAAGAAAGGATGGCAAGTATAACAACTAGATGCGAACAATATCTTCCTGCATGGAGATTTGCATGAAGAGGTGTTCATGAAATTCCCAGCAGGAATGTCACCACCATCACCCAACCATGTTTTCCTTTTGAAAAAGTCTCTGTAAGGACAGCGACAAGCCTCAAGACAATGATATGACATGCTCACTGCAACCTTCAATTTCAAAGGGTATTCACATTCCTTAAATGACTATTCTTTATTTTTTTAAAGATCAGCAGGCAAAACTACTATAGTTGCTGTCTACATTGATGATATCCTAATCACAGGGGATAACTTTAATGAGCAAGCAGAAATTAAATTCTTTCTTAACTCTGAGTTTAAAATCAAGGATATAGGGGATGCACATTATTTTTTGGGGTTTGAAATTATCATAAAACAATAAGGAATCATTCTGACTTAGAAGCGTTATACCTTAGACCTCTTGTCTGATTTTGATTGCATGCAAATGAGACCAGCTTCTTCGCCTTTAGATCCTACTCAGAAGCTTCGACTAGAACAAGGCACAAGACCCCACTTTTTACTGTTGATTGTTCGGGAAATTAAATTTCCTCACACATACTCGACCGGACCTCTCCTTTGTTGTGCAACACCTCAGTAAGCTCATGTAAATGCCTCACCAACCTCATCTAGATGCAGCTTTTCACTGCCTCAAATATCTCCTCAAAGACCCTAGTTTAGTACTTTTTCTAAACTCCATGTCTGATTATCAACTGCTCGCCTTTGATTTCGATTGGGGATCTTGTTCTCAATCTCGCAAATCCATTAGTAGATTCTTCATTAGCCTGGGAGGGACCCCTATTTCCTGGAAATTAAAGAAGTAAACTTCAGTTTCTATTTTCTCTATTGAAGCAGAGTATCGCTAAATGAGAAGATTTATAATGGAAATTACCTGGTTGGTCTGTTTATTAGATGACCTATCCATTTCCCCTTCGTTGCCGGTAAATCTCTTCTCCGATAATCAGATAGCTATTCACATCGCAAAAAATCCGGTCTTCCATAAGCGTACCAAGCACGGGGAGTTGGATTGCCACTTTGTACGGCAACAATATTTGGTTGGAATCATCTCACTCTCTTACATCCCGTCCAAATCTCAGATAGCGGACATCTTCACCAATCCCTTAGTTGGGCCGGCACACAGCTCCATTATTGGCAAGTTGGGTATGGTTAATCCCCCTCCAACTTGGGGGGGGGGGGAATGTTGGAGCTGGTTATTCAACGTCTACTATGGAGGTTTTAGATGATAAAGAAGAGAACAAGAGAGAGGATTTAAGGTTTGGTCTGAACGAGAATGACTTTGGTCGGTGTGACCAAAGTCTTTTATCCTATCATGATTTAAGATATTTGAGCCGTCCAATATAGATGAAGACTTTTAATCTCAAACGTTCATCACATATGGATTCATTTAATAATAACTGTTGATTTGGCACAACTGTCAACTTAGGATACAAATTCTAAATTAATCTGTGTGCATGTGATCGCGTGACAATACATAAATATTTGCTTTTATATATTTGCACATTAGAAGGTTAGTTAGGACTAGACAAATAGAAATAGTACACCTGTAGAGTAGCTTAACAGCTTTTGATTCTTTTTATCTGTATAAATACATGTAAAGCTGATAAAGAAAATACACAGAAAATTCTCCATTGCTTTCTCTACAGTATTCTTTCACACTTTGGAGATCATTTTTACGGTTTCCATGCATAGGAATAGCACATCTAACCCAAATATTTGTTAGGGGCCTAACTCTTTGACATCGGGCGTGGCAAGGTTATGGCAAGGATTAGGCGTGATGGCCTTGCCATTGGCCTATGTGCGGGCGAAACGATTATACGGCCAATGGGCAAGACATTGTCATGTAGGCTATTATGGAAAAGTATTGGCCAACGTCTTGGTGTAGGCAAGACATGCCTAGAAAATGATTGACAAGGCAGTTTGGGCAATTGGAGCCGCATGGCATGGCATGCGCACCAATGTCAGTGGCACAGGCACTTTGGGTTGTGGCAATGCCAAGTGCGGGCTAAGCTAAGGTAGGGCAGTGAGTGATGATGGCTAAGGCTTTAGATAGCTAAGACNTGTGTGCATGTGATCGCGTGACAATACATAAATATTTGCTTTTATATATTTGCACATTAGAAGGTTAGTTAGGACTAAACAAATAGAAATAGTACACCTGTAGAGTAGCTTAACAGCTTTTGATTTTTTTTTCTGTATAAATACATGTAAAGCTGATAAAGAAAATACACAGAAAATTCTCCATTGCTTTCTCTACAGTATTCTTTCACACTTTGGAGATCATTTTTACGGTTTCCATGCATAGGAATAGCACATCTAACCCAAATATTTGTTAGGGGCCTAACTCTTTGACATCGGGCGTGGCAAGGTTATGGCAAGGATTAGGCGTGATGGCCTTGCCATTGGCCTATGTGCGGGCGAAACGATTATACGGCCAATGGGCAAGACATTGTCATGTAGGCTATTATGGAAAAGTATTGGCCAACGTCTTGGTGTAGGCAAGACATGCCTAGAAAATGATTGACAAGGCAGTTTGGGCAATTGGAGCCGCATGGCATGGCATGCGCACCAATGTCAGTGGCACAGGCACTTTGGGTTGTGGCAATGCCAAGTGCGGGCTAAGCTAAGGTAGGGCAGTGAGTGATGATGGCTAAGGCTTTAGATAGCTAAGACAAGCTTATGTGAAGCAAAATACAATAAATGGCACGGATGAAACAAGGGTTGACATGAACAAGGCAGAAACTCGGCCAAGGCATGTGCCAGTGGCAGTGGCGTCGGGCGTGTGCGACAAAGTCATGGGCGAAAAGTTGCGGGCAAGGCATTAGTGTGGAGAAATGTCAAAAGACCCAAGGTTGAGCGCAATGCCAGACTTGGGCGTGCAACAGCTAGCCAGCAAACGCGCACATGCAGTGCACATGCCAAAGTAGTTGGCAGTTACCTTTTTGTGACTACTTGTACCCATGTCTGCTTTATGCTTGTATCCACTATCATTTCGTATAGATCATGGTATATGTAGTTGGGGATGTCAGCTACAAGTTAGAAACAAATTTAGCATTAGACCGCCAAGTGGCAAAGGCTGTAAACAACAAGTGTCAATGTGTTGTCAAGTGCCAAAGGATACATATGTGCTATAAATAGGTGCCTTTGGACTTTGTCAGATTTATGTGGGGAATTTCGTGTGAAATTCAAAAGGAAAACAAGAGTGAAATGTGACGGTTTCTAAGTGTTTCAAAAGGGACTAAGGCTAGGCTTTAGATAGGTCTTAGTGTTGGCTAAAGAACGATTTGTGTTCTTTATCAAAGTGGGGCTGTGATCAACTCGTGATCATAGTCAAGTGAATGTTTCCTTTGTATGTTTTCGAATTAATACAAAGGTTGGGAGTTTTCCGTACTTAATTGTGTTCTATTCTAAAATTATAAGTACAAACTTGTTGAGAATTTGGCTAAGTGTTGGGAAGGCTGAGTAAGTGCGCAACTTGACTGCTGCGTGGGCCTGACTTTTGGGCTGACAAAAATCGCCCCCTTGACACTAATCATAGTGGTAAGTTGTCTCTCTTTGAAGATGGTAAAAAAACTTATTTTTAAATGCTTTTAGTACAAATTAAATTAATATTGTTGAAGATTTTTGTAGAGAGAAAGTCATTATATAGTAAAAAATGAGCAAGTAGGTCGAATGATAGCAATCTTATTAATATATGTATTTCATTATTAATATTATAAACATTCGTTAATTTAAAACAAAGATTGCCTAAACGTGTGTTTAAGAAAGTTGTATCTATTCTAACAATGAGTTTCTAAGTATTTTATTATATAAAATACATGTTGTACACCTCCTAAATGTAATGGTAATTAAAGTTGTCTAACACCTTAATTTACTTCTCTTCTTGACCCGCAAATATTCATATGGTATTGGGGTAAGTTTTTTGATGAACTTGAATCTCGTTTAACTTTTGTAGCAATATTCTTAAAGACAATGGTTATATTATTAAAGTTCATCTAGCTAGTAACATATAAACAACGAAAAATGATCATATTTACTCATGTAATTTTAAAAATAAGCTATAATAGTGTTTGTCTAAATACAAAAAGAAGTGTTTTAAAACGCTTTTAGTATGGACTAGCTTTCTTTTTAATATTGTGATGTCGTCTGAACTGTGTATGCGTTTCAACAGTGTGTATGGGCTTCGGAATCTCTTCGCTAGCCATTCTCTTTCCTTGGCAAAAATCAGACCACATTTTTAACAAGTTTATTGTTTATTTTCAGTAAACTTGCACATTGAGGTTGCTACAATTTCTAGATCATAAACTAAACCTCAATCAATTTGAAGTGTTCCGAAACATGGGCACAGCACCTATTAATGCACTGAAAAGATATCTTTCGGGTATGGAAAGAAAACGAAGTTACTTAACACTTTCAAATAGAATACGTATAAAAAACTGTTTAGGATGTCAACTTGAAAACTTGTTTATTCAGATATATACGTGGAGAAATGTTCATTACTATTATATAAAACTTTCGGCCAGCTAGAAGCCTAGAATGAGCTGGAAACTGTGGTGACCCATAACCTACGACGAGGGTTAATGGTTTGACGAATTTTGTCGGAATATACAACAATAACAGTAATAATAGCGTACGTGATCCCTCAAATAGGATGAATGGGGTATGAGTAGATCTTAATCTTATCTTGTATAAGATAAGGAGAATGATTTCGATAGATCCTCGACGTATGTTTTGATTGTTGCCGGAATATAACCATCTGGATGGTTTCTGAAGTTCAACTATTTTTGAAGTTTCAAATTTGCCAGCATTATCGCAAATCAGAAAGAGTTTACCCGAAAGATGAAAAGAAGCTAGGTGATTCCTCTAGAATCGTATTATTGGGCGCATTTTACACGCATATTCTGATCAAATTGGTTATAAAAGAATTAAACCACATTGTAGGAGGGACAGAAAGAAAATACACCTAACACCATCGCTTGTTTTTCGTGCCCAACTTTGTCAGTATCAATAATTTAAATCAATCTGAATAAGACTCGACCTAAATTGCAGATAATAATTGTAAACTTTAGATTGATTTGGTGAACTTTGTCTGTATCAACTATTTGGAGTAGTTTGGTCATATAATTGATTAAAATGCCGAAAAGGTCCCGAACACACTTCTAGATTTCTTTTTTAACCATAGGTGATTTCATCCACAATCCAGATTACAAAACCATAGGCAGGACGCCGCGTATGTGTAAAGATTCCACCGTGCTGTTTTATATTTCAATACCACATAAGAGGGGTGATTTGTGTGGTGCCTAATTTTTACGTGGAGCACTGGATGTTGGATTGCATATAGTGTTGGGATATATACTATTAACTATGAGTTTGGTTTAGATATAGTATTTATTATGAAATAATTATTTATTCAGTTTTAATAAAGTTTTAAATAGATCATATATTAGTCGGTGTCCTTTGCTTATATAGTAGATGATTTAGTATATAGAGTTTAGCTTATACACGGAAGATTAAATCATCGGTTCTTATAAGTATAAAGTTTGAGTTCACAATCTAATGATGGAATTAGACAAACCATCCGGAATGATTGTACCACAAGATTAAATATAATTTATCTTGATTATGGGAATGATTTAATTCCAACTTCTTGTGCTAGTACATTTTGTATGTATTGAACGGACCAAGTAGAGATAAATATTTTATACTGACTTAATAAAATAAACTCTCTAGCCATTAAATGTACTTATACTCTTAATCGTGATATAATTATTATTAACTGTGTATATTATTATTGTTTTGATTTATTAAAAGGCGAGATTCTTTCGTGAGTCAATATGCCTGGTAATTGGATAATAATAATGTACATTGGCGAAGTAATAATTAGTTGATGGAATCCATGTCTCGATTTAGAGATTGATGATACACCTTTATGAAAGCTTATAAGTTTTCATGTGTAAACCCGGCCGGTGGATTTTGTATCCGACACATGAAATAAGTTAAGCGAAAGTCTAAAGGATATCAATAAATTAACTCGTCAGTAATTTAATTTAATTGATTAGTATCTGAATCTTGACATGGGGAGTTAAATAAGATTTAATGGATGAATTTCAAAATTGAATAAGGAGTGCAATTACGAATTTTTAGTGGAATAATTCGTAATTAATTATGGTGGATATTAATTTCGAAAATTAAAAATTAATTCCATAATTGGAAGCCTTGTTAATTAAATTTTGTGGTCCCTGTTGTGCCTAAATAATAGGAAATAAAGGAATCCTTTTTCTGGTGGAAAAGAAAACCCAACAAGTTTTGGAAAAAGGGTTTTAACACTTAAAACTTGTGCTATAAATACATAAGGTTTTTCACCTAGAGAAGTAGCTATGGTTTTAACCCTTAAAAATTGCTATTTTCGGATATTATTTGGGTAACATAGTAGAAGACCGTGGAACGTTCGAGGATCATGATTGTGCGGGTGGTGGAGATTCCATTGAGAAGTTATGGAACTAAAGGCTCACGTCTAGAAAAGATATGTTCACGCTTTAAGAGGTAACCCGTGAAACCCCGTATATGCTAGTTGTCTAGATTACATGTGATTTTGATACTGAGATTGCTTCCGCTGCTTATTATTATCCATCAATTGGTATCAGAGCCCACTCACATCTAATTAGATAACTAGTTTTTTCGTGAAACAAGAATATCGTTTTTATGTGCGTTTTTGAATTACATGTATATGTTATTTTTTGGAAAACTGCACTGCTGTTTTGTGAATTAACTGTGCATAAAATTTTGGATTATTCTTGTAATCATGAGATATTTGTTTTTATTGATATTTGATTGGGATGATCTGAATATTTTTTGGTAAATCCTAGAAAAACGCAAAATCTGATTTTGACCGAATTGCCGGTTTTTTCGGAGGTCAGCGAACTTGACAGACTCCGATTGAGTCGAAATTTGGTGGGTCCATCGGAAAAGACGTGATGAGAAAAACTCACTAATTTAGTAGTGAATCATGGTGTTTTTCGGCATTTTGAGGTCGTTTGGACTGTGTTATGGACGTTTTTCTATTTTTTGGAAATTATATCTTAATAATTTTAATTTGTTTTTAATTCAATGGTAGTGGGGGTGACTCCCCATGGTCTCCATGATTAAATACTGGTGATACGATGCGTTTACACATTAGATATTAGTAAATAGACGTGTTGTATTAAATTTAATAATAGAAGTGTAGGATTTTATTGATCAGGTCTTACAAGGTATACTTGATATTGTATGATGATATAATTATTTTGTAAGAAAGTGAAATCCTCTATTTGATATCCTGAATGACTAATGATTGGTGCGTTTGGCATATTAATGCATAAAATATTTCTCAAATTTTAGTTTATGTTTTCATGCCCTACGTGATTACTAGTCTTGAATTTTCGATTAAAAAAACAAAATGTTCTCTGGTTGGAGATTGTAATTAAGTGAAATATGACGGTATTTTGTATGAGTTTTATATTATTGGTATGACTTTTAAGCTATGGTCAATATTCTGCCATAAAATAATTTTATAAGCTACATGTATATTCACTTGAAAATTGAGAATTTTCTGAGTAATAAATAGTTACCACTAAAGTGGTTTATTTATTTGAACTCATGAAATTATGTCTATTCGTGGATTGAGAATTATGATTAATAAGTAAGATCCATAAAATGGTCTATTTATTTGAGTCATTAAAATCTACTTAATGTACCATGTAAAAATTATCCTTGATAAATTTACATTAGTGGTGGAGGTTCTTAATTAGAAAAGGAGTTTTATCTTTGGGTACTAG
>AWOL01S0119651.1:0-30494 GCA_000715115.1 Nicotiana otophora
ACTACAATGCCAATGGCTGATAAATTGCATTAGTGTTAACTATCAAAAAGCAGAGGTAACAAGTAATTTGAAAATCATGATATAATTTTATTTTTGTTTTGGATCAGTGAAAATCAATAGATCTATTACTATTTAAAAGAACGAGATTATTTGCAAAATCTCTTCAAGCAGTTTTTTCTACAGGGATAAGGCAAAAATATACCTACTGGAAATTTTGCACAATATCTCCTGAGAATGCCAGCACGACATCCTGTTGTTAATTTTGATCAACAAACCAGAAAACAAGTGAATATTTGTGATTAATGAAAGAGCAGAATATTAAAGGAATGAAGAACAGAGAAGAAATCTGAAAAGAGAGAGCATAAGACTAATACAGAAGAAGGATTTCTTTTCATTGTAATCTAAGTTGCAATTTATAAGAAAAACTTAACTACTAACTTCATGGTCCTGAATATCAGCACATGATCTATTTTAAAAAAAACTAACAAGATACTGGGAAAAGTAATAACTATAAAATTAAAACTAAGTAACTGCAGTCAAAGTACCTGCAACTATTCACAGCTAAACTACAGCCCTAAAACATAACAACTAACACTCCTCCTTGCTTTAGGATCTGCAGACACCAAGTTTCGATCTCAAAGACTCGAACTTGTGAACTGACAATGGTTTGGTAAAAGCATCAGCTAATTGATCATCTGATTTGCAATAAATGAGAGTCACCTCCCCATTCTTCTGGACTTCTCTCAAGAAAAATAACTTGATATTAAAGTGTGTCGTTTTTCCATGGAAAATAGGATTATGAGAAATAGTTATTGCAGCCTGATTGTCTACAAATATCTCAGTTTCTTCTTTCTACTCAAGATGAAGATCTTCCAATATTTACCTCAACCACAATGCTTGATTCACTGCAGCTGCTGTTGCCACAAATTCTGCTTTCGCTGTCGATTGAGCTATTGTATCCTGCTTTTTGGAACTCCATGAAAAGACACCTGAACCAATAGTGAAACAGTATCCAGAAGTGCTTTTCATGTCGCCAACTGAACCACCCCAATCACTGTTAGAAAAACCAGTTAGTTTGAGTTGTTCACAACTTTTAAACTTGATTCCAAAATCAGTCGTTCCTTTGACATATCTGAACACCCTTTTTGCCGCCTTTAAATGCACTTCACTTGCACAATGCATGAAGCGAGATAGAATACTTACAGCATTAAGGATGTCAGGCCTTGTTGCTGTTAGATACATCAGACACCCAACCAAACTTCTGAAATATGACCCATCCACTTTCTGTGTTCCATTTTCTTTGCTCAAGTTTTCTTTTTGATTCATCGGAGTGCTCATCTCTTTGCAGTCTTCCATACAAAACTTTTTTAGTATCTCTTTTGCATATTTTTTCTGACAAATGAACACTTCACCCTGATCTTGTTTAATCTCCATGCCTAGGATGTAAGACATAAGCCCAAGATCTGTCATTTCAAACACTTTCATCATTTCTTGTTTGAAATCTTCAATTTGACATGCACTACTTCCTGTAACCAGAAGATCATCAGCATAAAGTGAAATAATTAGAGTATCATTTCCACTATATTTGACATACAAAGTTGACTCAGATAAGCTTTTTTCAAAACCTAAACTGAGTAAATGGTCATCAATTCTACTATACCAAGCTCTAGGAGCTTGTTTCAATCCATAGAGTGCCTTTTTAAGAAGATAGACTTTATCTTCTTCTCCTTCTTTCACATAGCCTTCTGGTTGCTCTACATAGATCTCCTCCTGCAGAAAACCATAAAGGAATGCTGATTTGATATCTAACTAGTACACTTTCCATTTCTTTTGTGTTGCAACAGCGAGTAAAAGCCTAATCGTGTCAAGTCTCTCTACTGGTGCAAAGGTATCTGAGTAGTCTACACCGAATATTTGAGCATATCCTTTGACCACGAGCCTAGCTTTATGCTTGTTGATTGAGCCATCAGCATTAAGCTTAGTTTTGTACACCCATTCCCATTTGACTCCAATCACATTTCTGTTTTGAGGTCGATCAAATAACTCCCATGTTTTGTTCTTTTCAATCATGAGCAACTCCTCTTTCATTGAAGCACTCCAATCTTCATTTTTCTTAGCTTCTTCATAATGGGCAGGTTCACAAATTGCAATGTTACTTCTCTGATAAACATCAGAAAGTAATCGTGTGCCTCGAACAGGAATGTGATCCACTAAATCATTTTGCCCATCCCTTGTGATACTTTGATCTAATGTATCTGAAGCAGGCAACTTGAACTTTGAAGTCAGATCCTTCTTATCTGCATCGTCCCAATTTCACCCTTCATCTTCCATAAAGTGCACATCTCTACTTAAAATAATATTTTCCGTTTGTGGCTGGAACACTTTATAAGCTTTTGCAAAAGAACTATAGCCAATGAAGATGCTTGGAAGTGCTCTTTTATCTAATTTATCCCTCTTGATTTGTGGAACGTGAGTGAAGCACAAACATCCAAATATTCTAAGAAAATTCAGAGATGGTTTATAATCATACCATGCTTTGAAAGGTGTTTGATTCTTCAATGCTCTTGTGGGAAGCCTGTTTTGTAAAAGAAAAACAGTCGTATGAGCTGCTTCTGCCCAAAACTGCTTGGGTAAATTCTTCTCATGTAACATGCATCTTGTCATCTCTAGGATACATCTATTTCTTCTTTCACTAACTCCATTTTATTGCGGAGTATAAGGAACAATAAGCTGGTGTTCAATGCCAGATTCCTCATAAAACAAATTAAATTCTTCTGAGGTGTATTCTTTTCCATTATCTGACCTTAGAACTTGAATTTTGCAACCACTTTGGTTTTCCACCATTTTCTGGAACTTCCAAAACAGTCTAGCTACTTCTGATTTGAATTTCAAGAAATAAATCCAGCACATTCTTGTAAAATCATCAATGAAAGCAATATAATATCGACTACCTGCTAATGACGGAGTTCTTTGACGACCAGATATATCTGCATGGATCAATTGCAACTTGTGAGTGGCTCTCCAGGTTGACTTAGGAAAGGATTTCCTATTTTGCTTTCCAAACTGACATGCTTTGCAGTTTGGAATGGGATCATCGAACTCTGATGATAGTGTTTGAGCGTCTTATGCCAAACTTCTGTGACACTTTCTTTGACTTGAAAAGCAGTTTGCTCCACCTCCAATGGATTTAGTGAGAAACTCTTGCCCACCATTTTGACCTTGAATATCTCATGGCCTAATGGAGCTTCTATCACACATGCTTTGTTTACGAAGTGAAGTCTGTATCCTTTCTCCATTAATTGACCAACACTTAGCAGATTTTGATCAATATCTGGGACATAGAGAACATCTGTGATAAACTTAGTTCCTGAACAACTTGCAATGGCTATGGTGCCCTTGCCTTTAGCAGGAATATACTCACCATTTGCAATCCTAACTTTCTTTCTTAGTGCTCCTTAACTCTTTGAACAGCGCCTTATCATACTCCATGTGGTTAATGCAACCATTATCGATTAACCAAATTTTACTTGAATCGCGACTTATGAAACAAGTGCAACAAAGAGTTGATCGTCTTCTTCTTGTTCAACAACTTGAGCTTCTACTTCATGTTGCTGAATTTGAACAAGTAGACAAGACTATTTTTTCACTTCAAAATAGATTTGAACAATTTGAAGCATATGAAAATATTTTTGATTTTCTATTTAGTGGTAAATAACTAAGATCACTAAATGATGGAAATTTAAAAACACATTGCCTTAATCTTGAATTTTTCTTAAAGCATAATAATCAATCCGATATTGAAGGTTTAGATTTATTTTCTCAGTTGAAAGTATTAAGGTGTCACGACCCGAAATTCCCCACCTTCAAGACCGTGATGGCGCCTAACATTTCACTTGCTAGGCAAACCAACGTTAGAATAATATTAACCATTTTTAAACAATTTCAAATTAATTAATAACAAAAAAACAAATGCGGAAGTAAGTTTGAATTGTAGTAAATAATCCATAAAAATAATGGAGTCTAAATACCATCCCAGAATTTGGTGTCACAAGTGCACGAGGTTCTAGAATAATGCAAACAAAGGTGTGAATAAAATAAAGCTGTCCGGAAACAAATACACAACTAAAGTAACTCAAGTCTATGGTAGCTGAAATCCGAGCAAGTCTATGGTACGCCGCTGGGACCAACTCCGAAATCTACACAAGAAGTGCAGAGTATAGTATCAGTACAACCGACCCTATGTACTGGTAAGTGCTGAGCCTAACCTCGACGAAGTAGTGACGAGGCTAAGACAAGTCACATACATTAACCTGTAGGCAATAATAGTAATAACAACAATAATAGAAATAAATCAGGTAACTCATTTTTAATAGTTGAAGCCAATTCATCAGTCATAATCAATTATTATTTCTATCAATTTTCGTTGCAGCGTGCAACACGTTTCCACAATATATTCATATCCAATCCTCCAATATAATCATTTTAGTCAAGTATATATAGACTTTTAAATAAGTCTGTTTCGGCGTGCAATCCGATCCCCCAATATTGACTTTTAAATAAGTCTATTGTGGCGTGCAATCCGATCACCCAATATTGACTTTTAAATAAGTCTATTGCGGCGTGCAATCCGATCCCCCAATATTGACTTTTAAATAAATCTATTGTGGCGTGCAATCCGATCACCCAATATTGACTTTTAAATAAGTCTATTGCGGCGTGCAATCCGATCCCCCAATATTGACTTTTAAATAAATCTATTGCGGCGTGCAATCCGATCCCCCAATATATACATTTCAATCGATTCTGTTGCGGTGTGCAACCCGCTCCTCCAATATTTTCATTTACCAATTCTTATAGAAGTAATTGCCCAATAAATGCAATACTTAATATGAAATTATTAGACAACAAGCATACAATAATTATGATTTAATTATGAACAAACAATGACAATTAGCAATTTATTATGGAAATCAGGGAGAAAATAGACAGCTTAATAGTTAACAATTAATTCACATAGGAGAGAAACAATTATTATAACAATTAATTCGTGTATTAAAACAAATTTAGGATTTTCAAATAATTATGCAAACAAATAATTTGATGATGTATAGACACTCGTCACCTCGCCTATACGTCGTTCACATGCATTTCACATAACAAATAATTTAATGGTTCTATTCTCTCAAATCAAGGTTAACCACGAAACTTACCTCGCTTTGCAAATTTCAATCAATTACTCAACCACCATTTTTCCTTTTACATTTGTCTCCAAAAGCTTCAAATCTATTCACAAACAATTCGATATACTCAATACAGATCGTAGGAATTAATTCCATATGGATTTACTAATTTTTCAGATAAAATTTGAAATTCACTTTAACAATTGACAGCGGGACCCACGTCAAGAATCCCGAAAAAACTCGCGAAATCCGAACACCCATTACGATAAGAGTTCAACCATATAAATATCGTCCAATTCCGATATCAAATGGACCTTTAAATCTAAATTTTTTATTTTTTGAAAGTTTTACAAAAATTCCAATTTCTTCCATCTAAATCCGAAATAAATGGTGAATATAGACATAGATTCATGAAATATAATCACTTTCGGTTATAGAACACTTACCGAATTCAAAGTCCTGAAAATCCCCTTTTAAATCGCCTAAATCCGTGCTTGAAATGTCTAAAAATGAGTAAAAATCTCGGACTCTTCGATTTATACACTGCCCGGGTATTTTCGCACCTGCGCATCCGCTTTTGCGGAAGAATTATCGCTTCTGCAAACCTCACTTGCCCAGCCTCCGCTTCTGCGTGTTTTGGTGCGCATCTGCGGACACGCTTCTGCGAGAAGCTGTCCGCTTCTGGGATCGAAGCCCAGCCACGCCTGGGCCCATCTGCGATGGAAAGCTCGCTTCTGCGAGCTCGCACCTACGGTCCAAAATCCGTAGGTACGATTACACCAGAAGGCCAAATTCCAGATTTTTTCGTAAGTCCAATTCTTGTTCCGATTTCTATTCGAATCACACTCGGGGTACTCGGGACCCCGTCCGAATATACCCACAAGTCCCGTAACATAATACGAGCTTACTTGGGGTCTAAAATCACGCCGAACAGCGCTGAAATTACCATCCACACCCCAACTCGAACTTTGAGTTTTAAACTTTTCAATTTGCAAATCTCGTGCCAAAACATATTAATTAAATACGGAATGACTTCAAATTTGGCACATAAGTCATAAATGATATATAAGAGCTATTCAAATTTCCAGAATTGAATTTCGGCCACCATATCAAAAAGTCAACTCAGTGGTCAAACTTTTGGAAATCTTAGCCTTTAAATTACTAGTTTCCGTTAAATGACCATAACTTGAGTTAGGGACCTCCAAATTAAATTCCGGGCATACGTACAAGTCCCAAATTATGATATGGACCTACCGCAACTATCAAAATACTGATCCGAGTTCGTTTTCTCAAAAGGTTGACCAAAGTCAACTCAGTTGAGTTTTAAAGCTCTAT
Organism: Nicotiana otophora; assembly: GCA_000715115.1. Classification (NCBI taxonomy): domain Eukaryota; kingdom Viridiplantae; phylum Streptophyta; class Magnoliopsida; order Solanales; family Solanaceae; genus Nicotiana; species Nicotiana otophora. Next base: position 6,516 of record AWOL01S0119651.1, read on the forward strand.
TTTACATTTTAATCTATTTTTCACTTAAAAACTTTCCGAAAAATTGTACGGACTGAGCATGCGAGTGGAGGAATAATAAATAGTATTTTCCGAGGTCTTAGAGCACAGAATTAATTATTAAATTTAAAGATGACACTTTGGGTCATCAAATAAGGGAAATAGTACAAGTAGAAGACAATAGTTTAATCGATATACTCAATCAAATAAAGAGACTTGATTCTTTTCCAAATGCCTATATTACTTATAGAATAATATTATCATTTCCAGTTATCGTTGCTTCATCGAAAAGAAGCTTTTCAAAATTAAATTGATAAAATCTTACATAAGATCAACAATGTCTCACGAGAGATTTAATGGGTTAGCTATGTTGTCAATTGAGAAAGACTTATTAGGAGAAATTGATTATAAGAAAATTATTAGTAACTTTGCATCTAAAAAAGCTAGAAAAATTGACTTCAAATAAAAAAAAAATTAAAACATTAAGGACCATCATTAAAGTTTGGCTTTAGGCCCCAAAATACATCAGGCGGCCCCTACCCCTCCTTTGTAACATTTTGGATGTTAATATATATGGTAGGGGTCAGCCAAACCCCCCATCATTGCAGGAGGTGAAAGCCTAGGTGAATGGATTTAAAAGAAATGCAAATATGAAGTAAAAATAATTTCAATTAAATCAAAAACCTTATCAATTTATTAATCAAACGCAAAGAGGCAATTTCATGTTTCTCATTCGAATTAGTTACTAGTTTTATTATTCTAGTTTTGTATCTCCAATAACTCTATTTCTAATCATTAACATAACCATCCTGAATAACTATATATTTGTTTTTATTGTTTTCTTCTTTAAGACAGACTTCATTGTCACTAAGTACATGCCTTAATACCTTGATGCTTGAACTAAGGCGCCACTTAGGCAAGGAAAAATGACCAGTCTATGCTGCACCGAGCATCAAGGGTCAAGTGTGCCTCAAGCAGGCTTTTATAAGCACTGCTACACGCTGTAGACCTATCTCCATAGAAACTGTTCAAAGTTTCTAAAAGCCCCTTTACGTGCTAAAGATCAGGTTAGGCCAGAATTTTCGCTAAGGGGTGTCAAAATATATAAAAATAACATACCAAGAAATTAAGAGGAATCAATACATCGTATATATACATATAATTTATTTGTTTACTTATCTACACAGTGTATTTTCCCGCAAAGGGTTGTCATTTAACACCCCCTTCCTATAAGGTGGCTCCGCCACTGGGTCAGGCTATAGTTTCTAAACCAACTAGGTGATGATTTTACTTTGAAAACTGTTTCTGAACAATCTAATCTCAGAAATGGATGCTCTGTTCAATACATCTTCAAGACATACTAAATCCATACAACAACAACGACGACGACCCAGTAAAATCTCACTAGTGGGGTCTGGGGAGCGGTAGTGTGTACGCAAACCTTATCCCTACCCCGAGGGAGTAGAGATGTTGTTTCTGATAGACCCTCATCTCAAGAAGACAAAAAGAGACACTATATCAGTACTATCAACATAAACCATAGAAATAATAACAGCATCATAAGACCCAGAAAATAGATGAAAAGCAAAAACAATAACCAGTAAATAAGGCCCGACACTATGAAAAACGGAAGAGTAGTGTAAACACAACATTAACCACTAACAGTCTAAGACAAAATCCTATTAGACAGCTTCACACTGGTAAGAAGTAGAAATATACTCAATTATATTCTAACCTACAATCTTAATGCTTGACCTTCACACCATCATATCAAGGAACATGTTCTCGAAAATCTAAAGCCACGCCATGTCTTGCCTNTCAAAATATATAAAAGTAACATACCAAGAAATTAAAGGGAGTCCATACATCGTATATATACATATAATTTATTTGTTTACTTATCTACACAGTATATTTTCCCACAAAAGGTTGTCATTTAACACCCCCTTCATATAAGGTGGCTCCGCCACTGGGTCAGGCTATAGTTTCTAAACCAACTAGGTGATGATTTTACTTTGAAAACTGTTTCTGAACAATCTAATCTCAGAAATGGATGCTCTGTTCAATACATCTTCAAGACATACTAAATCCATACAACAACAATGACGACGACCCAGTAAAATCTCACTAGTGGGGTCTGGGGAGCGGTAGTGTGTACGCAAACCTTGTCCCTACCCCGAGGGAGTAGAGATGTTGTTTCTGATAGACCCTCGTCTCAATACGACAAGAGACACTATATCAGTACTATCAACATAAACCATAGAAATAATAACAGCATCATAAGAACCAGAAAATGGATGAAAAGCAAAAACAATAACCAGTAAATAAGGCCTGACACTATGAAAAACGGAAGAGTAGTGTAAACACAACATTAACTACTAACAGTCTAAGACAAAATCCTATTAGACAGCTTCACACTGGTAAGAAGTAGAAATATACTCAATTATATTCTAACCTACAATCTTAATGCTTGACCTTCACACCATCATATCAAGGAACATGTTCTCGAAAATCTAAAGCCACGCCATGTCTTGCCTGATCCCCTCTTCCCAATACTCTTTAGGCCACCCTCTAAATCTTCTCGTACCTACCAAAGCTAGTCACTCACACCTCCTTACTGGGGTATTTTGGCTTCTCCTCTATACGCGCCCGAACCATCTGAGTTTCACTTCCCGCATCTTCTCATCCATGGGGGCCACACCCACCTTCTCCCGAATATCCTCATTCCTAATCTTATCCATCCTATTATGCCCGCACATCCACCTCAACATCCTCATTTCTGTTACTTTCATCTTCTGAATATGTGAGTTCTTAACTGGCAACCACTCAGCCCAATACAACATGGCTAGCCAAAATCAAGACAGTCAAAACTAAAAAGTTTGAACAAGACAAAGACATGGAAGTGTATGTATCTATAGGTTTATGCATACCATTTCAGATAACTATATGCAGCCTTAGGTGCACTCTACAGATCCCAAAAAGTTATGCAAGCAACACAAAAATTGATAACCGCCGGAGAAAATAACTGAAGCTTATTAACTCAAATGGTATTTTATCACCACATCTTTTATCTATCGAACTTTGAATACTCATTCATGATCTATCGAACAAATCAATCAATTAATCAACTAACTATTAACTATTTACGACCCTATCACAAACAAGCTAGGATCTGAATCATATGTATCCGTTCCTGGTGTAAACTTAGGGTATACCAAACTATATAGAGAACCTGGTTCTCTATCAGTTTTCACAGAAAACACACACACGGTGGTAAGTAAATAACACAATAATATTTTACGTGAAAAACTCCCAGTTCACGGGATTAAAAACCACGACCTACACTCGTAGGATTTCAACTTCACTAACTGAGAAACTTTAGATTACAACCTATTGTAACCTATGACTTAAACTCTTAATCCCTCACCTACTTGCAATAACTATATTGCAAGCCTCTTTGTAATAACTCTATTACAAAGCAACAAACCTTGACTAACTATAGTCAAGAAACTAAATCAAAAAGTGCTTTAAATCTATCCTACAAAGACACTTCTTGAAAGTAGTGTAGGATTACAAATGAAGAACAAATAATAAAGACTCACAAACCTAAGGACTTAAGATATCTTCAAACTTTGGATCTGGTCCTTGAGGTTGCAACAACTTTGTTCTTGAGAGAGATGGTGGCTAGCACTTGAGAGAGAAAAATTAATTTAGTTTTTGCAAGTGTTAGACCAATGAAATCCCTTTGCTTCATATTGATAATATGTGTGTGTGAGGTCATTGGGATGATGTAAGCAAATATCTGGTACAAGGCATGCTCCATAAAGTGACTGCTGCACTGTTACGTGTGCAGTGCAACGACTTTAACAACTGTAAGGAGGTTCCCTTAACTGATTCCATTGAGAGTTGAACAAGACATTTGACTAGTTACTCTGAACGCAAAGGAACTAATTATTTCAGGTTCCTTATCTGGTTCTTTCATGAAATTTGTCAAATCTTCAAAACAAAAGACACATAACTTATTAGTTCCTCTATATCTAAGCTCACATTTCTAGGAGGACATGTTCCAACAAGTTCAGCAAATAGAGGTTTCATAGTAGTGTATAGAGTATATGTACACAAGCAATCAACTTACCACGTCCAACGGCGTATCCCGAATTTGAACTTTATGAGTTCGAGTTTGGGATTTTACCACCACTCATTTGATATATTGGGTTCAAGCCAATTATTTGCACTAATTTAGTAAATTAACACATATACACTTATACAAGGTCCGAGCCAATGCTACTGGTATCTTATGACGATACATATGTATCTATTGGTAAAATTATACACTCGACATAAATGCATAAAACCAGAAAGCTTACAGATAAAATAAGCAAGAAAATTACAAAATCAAAATGCAAGAAATTTAACAATGAACATCTGCTTACGAAATAGAAGAAGCTCAAAAAAAAAGAGGAACTCACTGCTTAAAGTCACACATTAAGCAATCGAAGCAATAGATTTTCAGGTGAAAAGAGAAAATCTAGAGGGAAGAAGAGTGATGCTTCAGTTGTTTAATTGGGGCTTTCATCGAAGCAATAGATTTTCAGGTGAAAAGAGAAAATCTAGAGGGAAGAAGAGTGATGCTTCAGTTGTTTAATTGGGGCTTTCATCGAAGCAATAGATTTTCTTGAACAATTTATGTTAATCCTATAGGTTTATGCGTACCATTTTAGAAAACTATATGCATCCATAGCTGCACTCTACACACCACAATAAGTTGTATACACAGCAACAAAATTGATAACTGCCGGAGAAAACAGATAAAGCTTATTAACACAAATGGTATTTTATCGTTGAACTTCGAACACCCACTCGCTACTCATGCTCTATTGAACAACTGTATTTTTGTTTCTCTTCAGATTGTGAAATGTTGTTAATGTGGAGCGATTATGAAAGGCCACTTAATATGAAGATGAGCGATTATGTATGTAACGAGATGAGGTCCTAACTAGTAAAGGCAAGAATATGATTATTAATAATGATGGTATTCTTCGGCTAAGTAGCGGGTATTGTATACCAGATATAGATGGTTTAAGACAAGTTATTCTTGGGGAGCTCACAACACTGTACATTCGGGTTCCAATAAGATGTACCATAACTAGAAGAAAATTATATTCGTGAGAAAAGAGAGAAGAAATATCTTTTTAATAGTTTCTGACCATTTGACTTGTTAGCATGTTAAGGAAAGCATTTGCAACTTGCATGACCACTTTAACGACCCGACCGGTCATTTTGAATATTTTCACTTTGCTCGGTTGTTTGAGGGCATGAGTAGCTCCGTATGATGTACTTTGACTTGTGTGAATCGTCGGGTTTGATTTGCAGGTATTTCGGAAACAAATTAGAAGAAAGAATTTCATTGTTGAAGCCTTAAATTAAGAGAGTTGATCAAGTTTGACTTTTTAGCATTTGACCTCGATTTGGAATTTTGATGGTTCCATTAGCTTCGTTAGGTGATTTTGGACTTAGGAGCGCGTCCGAAATATGATTTGGAGGTCCGTGGTAGAATTAGGCTTGCATTGGCGAAATTGAAAATTTGGCAATTTTTGGTCGGCAATGGAAAATTTGATATCAGGGTCGTAATGGAATTCCGGAAGTTGGAGTAGGTTTGTAGTGTCATTTGTGACGTTTGTGTAAATGTTGAGGTCATTCGGACGCGGTTTGGTTGGTTTCAGCATCGGATATCAAATTTGAAAGTTTAGAAGTTCTTAGGCTTGAATCCGAGGGTAATTTTGGTGTTTTAATATTGTTTTGAGTGATTCGAAGGTTTGACTAAATTTGTATGAGGTTTTAGGATTGGTTGGTATGTTTGGTTGAGGTCCCGGGGGCCTCGGGTGAGTTTCGTATGGTTAACGGATAATTTTTGGACTTTGCAAAATGGTTGATCTGCTGGTATGAACTTTCTGGTTTCCGTATACGCGATCGTGTAGGCTTATTTGGGGGCAGAGGCACGTTGTTCTATGCGATCGCAGGGTTTGGAACGTGATCGTATACGTGTGTGAAGTTGTGCTTCGCGAACGCGTGGACAGTGCCGCGTTCGCATAGAGGTATCAAGCTGGTGAAGAGGCGAGGTGATTGCTTTACACGATCGTGTGAGTTAGGATGCGATCGCGTAGGTTTGGGAAGCAATGATATGCGTTCGCGTGGGAGATTTCGCTTTCACATAGAGTAAATATGTGGAGCAGCTTGTTTGTGCTTCGCGATCGCGAGGATATTTTCGCGATCGGGATTAAGGAAATCTTGGCAGCAATGTTAAATTCCAATGAGGGTTTGGACTCATTTTTCATATTTTGAGCTAGAGACCACGGATTTAGGCGATTATTGAAGGGATTTTCAGGGAGTTGATTGGGGTAAGTGTTTCTCACTTGGTTTTGGTTATATTCCATGATGTTATCTTGATTTTTATCATCTAAATTGTGATTTGGGGTGAAGAATTGGGGAAAAAGTGGAAGAATTCTTGAGATGGAATTTGGGTTTTTGAAGGGAATTTTGTTGTTGGATTTTGGTAAATTTGGTATGGCTAGACTCGTGATTGAATGGGCTTTCAAGTTTTGTAAATTTTGTTGGATTCCGAGACGTGGGCCGGGTTTGAGTCAATTTCGGGTTTTGGGCTAATTTGATAGTTTTTCTTGTAGAATTCTTTCCATTAGAGTATATCGATGGTATTGTACTGATTGTGAATAGATTCGGAGCATTTGGAGGCCGAGTCGAGAGGCTAGAGCATTGCGGGGTAGAGATTTGACCGGTTTGAGGTAAGTAACGATTGTAAATCTAGTCCTAAGGGTATGGAACCCCGGATTTCGTATCATTTTACTATTTTGAATTGACGCATATGCTAGGTGATGGACGTGCACTGTTGGGTATTGTGACTTGATTCTTCCCGTAGTAACTATGAAGTTGCATATTTTGTTGAAACTATATGATACTTATATATTTTGGAAAGAGTTTCTGTAATTGGGCTGAATGCCATGTTTTGGGCCTTTTTGTCAGTGCTGTTTGGACCCTTAGGGGCCTTTTCTTACTATCCTCTCATTGTTTTCGATTGAAAATCTATACTCAGTCATGGTTATACTTGTTTACTGCATAACTCAGTTTTATGACTCTATTTGGATGCATATAAATGTTATTTTGGACCGAATGCCCTGTTTTTACTGAAATGCCCGAGTGGCTTGAGAGGTTTATGACTGAGTGAGGCCAAGGGCCTGATTTGTGAGGATATTTATGGGATTGGGTTGCACGCCACAACATGTTCGATATAGGACGAGGGCCTGAGTGCTTTATGCCATGACTTGGCTCGATATAGCGCTTGGGCTGAAGGAGCCCCTCCGGAGTCTGTACCCACCCCTAGTGAGCGTAGATACCTACTGAGTGCTAGTTCCGAGTGTCGAGTGACTAAGAGGCATGAGTGATTGTGAGGTATGCCCGAGTGGCAAGAGTGATTGCGAGTTATGCCCGAGAGGCATGAGTGACTGTGAGGTTTGCTCGAGGGACTGTATATGATTGATGTTTTGCCCGAGGGGCTGTTTATGATTTCATCATTTTTGCTCACCTTTGCATTGAGACTTTGTTTGAAAAACTTTTGAAAAATATCTTTAAATGATTTTTAGTGGAACCGGGTTTAAACGAGATGATTTGATTCAAACGCTAATTTTAAAGTATGTTGTACTTTACTGAATTTTTGTGATATGAACTTGATATGCTTTATTGCTCGTCACCAATGGTCAGTCTTTATTTGTTGTTGTTACTTACTAAGTTGGCGTACTCACGTTACTCTATACACATTATGTGCAGATCCAGGTGTAGCTGGCCACGGTAGCGGTTGCTAATTATTCTGGTTGCAGATTTTCTCAGGGATAGCAAAGTAGCTGCTTGGCGATCGCAGGCCCTGATCTTCTCCCTCTTATCTTCTTTTAGTTATATTTAGCTATTTTCCAGACTATGTTAGTCTTGATATTGTTAGNTTTTGACCTAAGGAGCTTGGGTTGTGACGGTGTTTCGAAGGATTTTCAAGAAATTTATCGGGGTAAGTGATTCTAACTCGGATTTGGCTAATATACATGAATATATCACTAATTTCATCATTTGATTAGTATTTTGGGGTGGAAAATTGGGGAAAATAGTAGAAACTTCATAAAATGGGTTTTGAAAGTTGAATGTTGATTCGAAGTCGGATTTTGACAAATTTGGTATGGTTGGACTCGTGAGTGAATGGGTGTTCGTAATTTATGAGTTTTACTTTATTCCGAGATGTGGGACCGGGGGACGGGTTTGAGCCAATTTCGGGATTTGGGCTGATTTGATAGTTTTCTTGTGGAATTCATTTCATTAGCGTATATTGATGGTACTGTGAATTAAGTCAGAGCATTTGGAGGCCACGTCGAGAGGCAAGAGCATTGCGGGGTAGAGATTTGACCGGTTTGAGGTAAGTAACGATTTTAAATCTAGTCCTAAGGGTATGAAACCTTAGATTTCGTATCATTCTACTATTTTGAGGTGACGCACATGCTAGGTGATGGGCGTGTGAGCGTGCACTATTGGGGATTGTGACTTGGTCCGTCCCGTAGAAACTGTAAAGTTGCATATTTTGTTGAAACTATATGATACTTATACGTTTGTGAGAGAGTTTCCGTAAATTGGGCTGAATGCCATGTTTGGGCCTTGTGCCAGTGCTGTTTGGACCCTTAGGGGCCTTTTCTTATTATCCTCTCATTGTTTTCGATTGAAAATCTATACTCAATCATGGTTATACCTGTTTACTACATAACTCAGTTCTTATTACTTGATTTTGATGCATATAAATGTTATTTTGGGCTGAGCACCTTGGTTCTACTAAAATGCCCGAGCGGATTGAGAGGTTTATGATTGAGTGAGGCCGAGGTCTTGATTTGTGAGGATATTTATGGGATCGGACTGAACGCCGCAGCATGTTTGATATAGGCCGAGGGCCTGAGTGATTTATGCCATGATTTGTCTTGATATAGCGCTTGGGCTGAAGGAGCCCCTCGGAGTCTATACACACCCCAGTGAGCGCAGGTACCTACTGAGTGCGAGTGCTGAGTGTTGAGTGACTGGGAGGCATGAGTGATATGAGGTATACCGGAGTGGCAAGCATGATTGTCAGGTATGCCCGAGTGACAAGAGTGATTGTGACTTGGTCCGTCCTGTAGCAACTGTAAAGTTACATATTTTGTTAAAACTATATGATACTTATACATTTGTGAAAGAGTTTCCATAAATTGGGTTGAATGCCATGTTTGGGCCTTGTGCCAGTGCTGTTTGGACCTTTAGGGGCCTTTTCTTATTATCCTCTCATTGTTTTCGATTGAAAATCTATACTCAGTCATGGTTATACCTGTTTACTGCATAATTCAGTTTTTATTACTTGATTTTGATGCATATAAATGTTGTTTTGGGCTGAGCACCCTGTTTTTACTAAAATGCCTGAGTGGCTTGAGAGGTTTATGATTGAGTGAGGCCGAGGGCTTGATTTGTGAGGATATTTATGGGATCGGGCTACACGCCGCATCATGTTTGATATAGGCCGAGGGCCTGAGTGATTTATGCCATGATTTGGTTTGATATAGCGCTTGGGCTGAAGGAGCCCCTCAGAGTCTGTACACACCCCTAGTGAGCACAGGTACATACTGAGTGCGAGTACCGAGTACTGAGTAACTGGGAGGCATGAGTGATTATGAGGTATGCCCGAGTGGCAAGAGTGATTGTGAGGTATGCCCGAGTGGCAAGAGTGATTGTGAGGTATGCCCGAGAGGCATGAGTGATTGTGATGTTTGCCCGAGGGGCTGTATATGAGTGATGTTTTGCTCGAGGGTCTATTTATGATTTCATCATTTTTGCTCACCTTTGCATTTAGTCTCTGTCTGAAAACTGTTGAAAAATATCTTTAAATGATTTTACCGGAACTGGGTTTAGACGAGATGTGTTGATTCAAATCGTGATTTTTAAAGCATGTTGTACTTTACTGAGATTTCATGATATGAACTTTATATGATTTATTGCTCGTCACTTTTACTCAGTCTTTATTTATTGTTGTTACTTACTGAGTTGGCGTACTCACGTTACTCCCTGCACCTTGTGTGCAAATCTAGGTGTAGCTGGACACGGTAGCAGTTGTTGATTATTCTTGTTGCAGATTTTCCTCGGGGATAGCAAGGTAGCTGCTTGGCGATCGCAGACCCTTCTCTTCTCCCTCTTATCTTCTTTTAGTTGTATTTAGCTATTTTCCAGGCTTAGTTAGTCTTGATATTGTTAGACATATTGTAGTAGATGCTCATGACTAGTGACACCCCGATGTCGGGGTTTTCTTTTTCCGCACGTTTGTTTTGATTTAAACTCCTTTACAAATGTTTTTACGCTAAATAGCCTTGAAATTATCCTTAGAAATGAAATATCGGTTTGTTTTGGAATGAATCGGCTTGTCTAGGTCCACGACAGGCGCCGTCACAATAGATTAGGTTTTTGGGTCGTGACAACCACTACAACAACTTGTCACGGCCCGGAATTCCCACCATCGGGACCGTGATGGCGCCTAACATTTCACTTGCTAGGAAAGCCAACATTAGAGAATCATTAAACCAATTCTTATTTACTAATAACAGCAAATTAGCTAAGATNATATAGGCCGAGGGCCTGAGTGATTTATGCCATGATTTGGTTTGATATAGCGCTTGGGCTGAAGGAGCCCCTCAGAGTCTGTACACACCCCTAGTGAGCACAGGTACATACTGAGTGCGAGTACCGAGTACTGAGTAACTGGGAGGCATGAGTGATTATGAGGTATGCCCGAGTGGCAAGAGTGATTGTGAGGTATGCCCGAGTGGCAAGAGTGATTGTGAGGTATGCCCGAGAGGCATGAGTGATTGTGATGTTTGCCCGAGGGGCTGTATATGAGTGATGTTTTGCTCGAGGGTCTATTTATGATTTCATCATTTTTGCTCACCTTTGCATTTAGTCTCTGTCTGAAAACTGTTGAAAAATATCTTTAAATGATTTTACCGGAACTGGGTTTAGACGAGATGTGTTGATTCAAATCGTGATTTTTAAAGCATGTTGTACTTTACTGAGATTTCATGATATGAACTTTATATGATTTATTGCTCGTCACTGCTACTCAGTCTTTATTTATTGTTGTTACTTACTGAGTTGGCGTACTCACGTTACTCCCTGCACCTTGTGTGCACATCTAGGTGTAGCTGGACACGGTAGCAGTTGTTGATTATTCTTGTTGCAGATTTTCCTCGGGGATAGCAAGGTAGCTGCTTGGCGATCGCAGACCCTTCTCTTCTCCATCTTATCTTCCTTTAGTTGTATTTAGCTATTTTCCAGGCTTAGTTAGTCTTGATATTGTTAGACATATTGTAGTAGATGCTCATGACTAGTGACACCCCGATGTCGGGGTTTTCTTTTTCCGCATGTTTGTTTTGATTTGAACTCCTTTACAAAGGTTTTTATGCTAAATAGCCTTGAAATTATCCTTAGAAATGAAATATCGGGTTGTTTTGGAATGAATCGGCTTGTCTAGGTCCACGACAGGCGCCGTCACAATATATTAGGTTTTTCGGTCGTGACAACCACTATAACAACTTGTCACGGCCCGGAATTCCCACCATCGGGACCGTGATGGCGCCTAACATTTCACTTGCTAGGAAAGCCAACATTAGAGAATCATTAAACCAATTCTTATCCTATTTAGTAAATAACAGCAAATTAGCTACGATGAAATTAAATGAGTGTGGAATAATATAAAAACTGTATTAGTTACTACCACCCGGATCTGGAGTCACAATTCACGAGCATTCTAGAATTTATTAAGAGTAATAGTCGGAAAGGAATACAATTGTTTGAATGAAAGAAACAGTAGAACAGAAAAGATAGACGGGGACTTCAAGGTCTGTAAACACCGACATATCTACCTTGAGTCTCCGGATAGCGGTCTAACATCAAAATCTCGATCAACCCGAGCTGGTAACGAAATCTGCACATAAAATACAGAGTGCAGTATCAGTACAACCGACCCCATGTACTAGTAAGTGTCGAGTCTAACCTCAAAGAAGTAGTGACGAAGCTTAGGCAAGGCACCTACAAATCAACATGTACAATTTAACAGTGTATATACAAATAACAGTACTGAAGAGCTAGACAGGAAATATGGGGAGGGGGAAACATGCTGGGGGAAATACAAGATAAAGAACTACAACAGAATGATACCTGGAACAACCAATATACTATGAATCAACAGAAACATGAATACAGTAAAGGCAAAATACACGGCATCACCATTCGTGCTTTTACTCTCAATCTTACCATAAAATCAATCGAAATGGCACGACATCACCCTTCGTGCTTTTACTCTCNTGAGCCGGTAACAAAATTTGCACATAAAGTGCAGAGTGCAGTATCAGTACAACCGACCCCATGTACTAGTAAGTGTCGAGTCTAACATCAAAGAAGTAGTGACGAAGCTTAGGCAAGGAACCTAAAAATCAACATGTACAATTTAACAGTGTATATACAAATAACAGTACTGAAGAGCTAGACAGGAAATATGGGGAGGGGGAAACATGCTGGGGGAAATACAAGATAAAGAACTACAACAGAATGATACCTGGAACAATCAATATACTATGAATCAACAGAAATATGAATACAGTAAAGGAAAAATACAAGGCATCACCATTCGTGCTTTTACTCTCAATCTTACCATAAAATCAATAGAAATGGCACGACATCACCCTTCGTGCTTTTACTCTCACATTATGGCATGACATCACCCTTCGTGCATTAACACTCACAATATGGCATGGCATCACCCTTCATGCATTAACACTCTCCCTTACCATAATGCAATGCAAAAATAACAATAGGGAGGTGGAATAACAAGTACAAACCTTACTTTAACATTTAGCTCCACAATTGCAATCTCAACTTTGACATAAATGGTCAATTATCACCAGAAAATTCGTAAACATGATAAGAACGATCAATTTAACAACACTAGTATAAACATGTAACAATTAGGCATGAGAAAGAGACAATATAAGAAAAATGGGAGAAACGGGGAAAATCGGTAAATTTGGCAGCGCATAAGTACTCGTCACCTCACATATACGCCGCTCACATGAACTTTACATAATAAATAGTCTGAGGTTCCTAATTCTCTAAAGTCAAAGTTAGAAACAACACTTACCTCGATCTGAAGACCACTTAATTATCAATCACAGCTTTTCCTCTAGAATTCACCTCCAAACCACTCGTATCTATTAAAACATGACTCAATAATATCAAATATTGCTAAAGGAATCAATTATATTGCATAAATTAAATTTCTCAAATTTTCCTCCAAAAATTCAAAAATCGACCCCGAGCCCGCTTGGTCAAAACCCGAGGTTCAGACTAAAATACATTTACCTATTCACCCCCGAGCCCGAATATATAATTAGTTTTGGAATTCGACCTTAAATTGAGGTCTAAATCCCCAAATTATCGATATCCCTAGTTTCTACCCAAACCCCTAATTCTACCAGGAAACCTCTAGATTTTAGGTTGCTAATTCATAAATTGTAATGGGTAATTGAAAGAAAATAGTTTAGAATCACTTACCAATACTTTGGGGAAGAAATTATCTTTGAAAATCACCTCTTGGTCCATTTGGTTCTTGAATAAATGGATTTATGGCCTAAGTCCCGTTTTTGGATTCTGTTAAGTGTTGGGCGACAGTGTGCATCGCACTCGCGAGGCCACTGTCGCGTTTGCGAAGAGTGTAGGGTGCTAAGACTTCGCGTTTGCGAGATATTGCTCGCGTTCACGAAGGTTACTCCCCTGGCCTTCACGTTCGCGAGATATTTCTCGTGTTCACGATGAAGGAACAACCAACCCTCACGTGTTTCAAAGCCTTTAGAACATCATTCTAGCCTTCCTTGATTTGCATGTGCAGTCCGGGTATTGACCCGGAAGGCTTATATGTTAAAAACTGATAAAAATAGGCATTTTTGCCTTAAAAGTTAATTTGAGTTGACTTCGGTCAACGTTTTTAATAAACAGACCAGGATCCGTATTTTGACGGTTTCGATGGGGCCGTATCAAAATATACGACCCGAGCGTATGCCCGAAATTGAATTCGGAGGTCCTTAAAAGTAAATTTGAGTTGACTTCGGTCAACGTTTTTAATAAACAGACCAGGATCCATGTTTTGACGGTTTCGATGGGGCCGTATCAAAATATACGACCCGAGCGTATGCCCGAAATCGAATTCGGAGGTCCTTAGCTCGAGTTACGAATTGTTGTTGAAAAATAGAAGCCTGAAAATTTATTGGTTTTAAGAATTGATTGATTTTTGGCCTTGTTGATAGCAGGTCAGTATTTTGGTTCTGGAGCCCAGCACAGGTCCAATGTAATATTTATGACTTGTTTGAGAAATTTGGTGAGAAACGGAGTTGGTTTGACATGATTCAGACGTCCGGTTGTAAAAATAGAAGTTTTAAAGCTGTTTTGAAAATTTCATTCGATTTGGTGTTCAATTCGTAGTTCTAGGTATTATTTTGGTGATTTGATCGCGCGAGCAAGTTTGTATGATGTTTTTAGACTTGTGTGCATAGTTAGTTTGGAGCCCCGAGGGCTCGAGTGAGTTTCAGATAGGCTATAGAGTGAATTGAACTTAGAAATCATAGCTGGTGTGCATCAAATCTGCAGATTTTGCATTTGCGAGATCTGGCTCGCCAATGCCTCGCATTTGCGAAGAAACCATCGCATTTGCGAGCAGTGGGCTGGGGGTGGCCCTTTTGCATTTGCGATGTTTTGGTCGCATTTGCGATACTCCCATGTTTGCATTTGCGAACATTTGTTTGCATTTGCGAACCCTAGGTCGCAAATGTGTTACCTGTAGCTGAACAAAAGATGACTTAGACGGGAGTTTTGATTCATTCTTCAAATTTTCAAACCTAGAAACTCAAGAGGCGATTTTCCAAAGAAAGTTTCTTCCCCAAATCATTGGTAAGTGATCTTAAACTAATTTCTTTCAATGTTCCACTACTTTTTACTAAGATTAAACCTAAAATCTAAGGTTTTCATAGTGGAATTGGGGGGGTTTTGGGTAGAAACTAGGGATATGATACATTGGGGATTTATACCTCAAATTGAGGCCGGATTCCAAAACCAAATATATAACCGGGCTCGGAGGTGAATGGGTAATCGGGTTTTGGTCCGAATTTTGACTTTGGACCAAGCGAACCCAGGTGTTGACTTTTGTTGACGTTTTCAAAAAATGGCCAAAATTTGAATTCTTTGCAATCGTGGGTAGTTTCGAAGGCTTATTGGTCCGTAGGCTTGTTTGAAGGGAAAAGTTGTGGTTGAGCTTTGAGTTTGGCAGTTGGAGCAAGGTAAGTATCGTGGTTAACCTTGGCTTGAGGGATTAGGACCTATTTGTCTATTTGGTACATGTTTAGCTGTTGGGTACAATCTATAGGTGAGGTGACGAGTACCTATGCATTGCTGTAGAGTTATAGGATGCGGGCGGGTCTTATTCTTGTAATTGTTGTCTTCTTTGATCATATTATCTATGCTTAGACTAGTTACTCATTATGTTGACCATTCTTATCAGGTTTGCGGATTTTGGTACTGATTGAGTATTGATTCAAAGTTGATGTTGATATTGTGGAACCAAATGTTGAAGTAAGACTTGTTCTTGTTAATTCTATCTCCATGTTATTCTTGTTCATTGTTTTGGTGAGGGAGAGTGTTAATGCACGAAGGGTGATGCCATGCAATGATTTGTGAGTGTTAATGCACGAAGGGTGATGCTGTATATTGTGATGGTCAGACGAGTGTGAGACGAGCTTCCAGAAGCTCAAGACTACTTTGACTACGACGCTGATATTGATGTTGCCCACAGGTTCAGGATCTTATACNGCCTTTAGAACATCATTCTAGCCTTCCTTGATTTGCATGTGCAGTCCGGGTATTGACCCGGAAGGCTTATAAGTTAAAAACTGATAAAAATAGGCATTTTTGCCTTAAAAGTTAATTTGAGTTGACTTCGGTCAACGTTTTTAATAAACAGACCAGGATCCGTATTTTGACGGTTTCGATGGGGCCGTATCAAAATATACGACCCGAGCGTATGCCCGAAATTGAATTCGGAGGTCCTTAGCTCGAGTTACGAATTGTTGTTGAAAAATAGAAGCCTGAAAATTTCTTGGTTTTAAGAATTGATTGATTTTTGGCCTTGTTGATACCAGGTCAGTATTTTGGTTCTGGAGCCCAGCACAGGGCTAATGTAATATTTATGACTTGTTTGAGAAATTTGGTGAGAAACGGAGTTGGTTTGACATGATTCAGATGTCCGGTTGTAAACATAGAAGTTTTAAAGCTGTTTTGAAAATTTCATTCGATTTGGTGTTCAATTCGTAGTTCTAGGCATTATTTTGGTGATTTGATCGCGCAAGCAAGTTTGTATGATGTTTTTAGACTTGTGTGCATAGTTAGTTTGGAGCCCCGAGGGCTCGAGTGCGTTTCAGATAGGCTATAGAGTGAAATGAACTTAGAAATCATAGCTGGTGTGCATCAAATCTGCAGATTTCGCATTTGCGAGATCTGGCTCACTAATGCCTCGCATTTGTGAAGAAACCATCGCATTTGCGAGCAGTAGGCTGGGGTGGCCCTTTTGCATTTGCGATGTTTTGGTCGCATTTGCGATACTCCCCTGTTTGCATTTGCGAACATTTGTTTGCATTTGCGAACCCTAGGTCGCAAATGTGTTACCTGTAGCTGAACAAAAGATGACTTAGATGGGAGTTTTGATTCATTCTTCAAATTTTCAAACTTAGAAACAAAAGAGGCGATTTTCCAAAGAACGTTTCTTCCCCAAATCATTGGTAAGTGATCTTAAACTAATTTCTTTCAATCTTCCACTACTTTTTACTAAGATTAAACCTAAAATCTAAGGTTTTCATAGTGGAATTGGGGGGGTTTTGGGTAGAAACTAGGGATATAATAAATTGGCGATTTAGACCTCAAATTGAGGTCGGATTCCAAAACCAAATATATAACCGGGCTCGGGGGTGAATGGGTAATTGGGTTTTGGTCCGAATTTCGAGTTTGGACCAAGCGAACCCAGGTGTTGACTTTTATTGATGTTTTCAAAAAATGGCCAAAATTGAATTCTTTGCAATCGTGGGTAGTTTTGAAGGCTTATTGGTCCGTAGGCTTGTTTGAAGGGAAAAGCTGTGGTTGAGCTTTGAGTTTGGCCGGTGGAGCAAGGTAAGTGTCATGGTTAACCTTGGCTTGAGGGATTAGGACCTATTTGTCTATTTGGTACATGTTTAGCTGTTGGGTACAATGTATAGGTGAGGTGACGAGTACCTATGCGTTGTTGTAGAGTTATAGGATGCGGGTGGGTCTTATTCTTGTAATTGTTGTCTTCTTTGATCATATTATCTATGCTTAGACTAGTTACTCGTTATGTTGACCATTCTTATCATGTTTGCGGATTTTGGTACTGATTGGGTATTGATTCAAAGTTGATGTTGGTATTGTGGAACCAAATGTTGAAGTAAGACTTGTTCTTGTTAATTCTATCTCCATGTTATTCTTGTTCATTGTTTTGGTGAGGGAGAGTGTTAATGCACGAAGGGTGATGCCATGCAATGATTTGTGAGTGTTAATGCACGAAGGGTGATGCTGTATATTGTGATGGTCAGACGAGTGTGAGACGAGCTTCCAGAAGCTCAAGACTACTTTGACTACGACGCTGATATTGATGTTGCCCACAGGTTCAGGATCTTATACGGTATATTGTAATGCATCTCGTATTGGACTTGGTGTAGTTTTGATGTAAGATGGGAAGGTAATTGCATATGATTTGCGGCAGCTGAATGTTCACAAGAAGAATTACCATGCTTATGATCTAGACCAGGCAGCCATTGTTCACGCGCTGAAGATTTGGAGTCATTATCTTTACGGTGTGCCATGTGAGGTATTCACAGATCATCAGAGAGTGCAGTACTTGTTCATGCAGAAGGAGCTCAATTTGAGGCAGAGGAGATGGTTGGAGTTGTTGAAACACTATGGTGTCACCATATTGTATCATCCTAGGAAGGCCAATGTAGTGGCCGACGTTATGAGTAAAATGTTAGCTAGTATGGGCAGCTTGGCATACATTCCATTTGGTGAGAGACCGCTTGCATTAGATGTTCAGGACTTGGCCAATCAGTTCGCGAGGTTGGATGTTTTTGAGCCCAGTCATGTTCTAGCTTGTAAAGTTGATTGATCTTCTTTGATTGAGCGTATTAGAGATCAGCAGTATGACAACCCTCATTTGCTTGTTCTTAGAGACACAGTGCGGTACAGTGGTGCCAAGCAAGTTACTGTTGGAGATGATGGAGTTTTGAGGATTAATGGTCGTATTTGTGTGCCTAATGTGGATGGACTTCGTGAGTTGATTCTTGAGGAGGCCCACAGTTCACAGTACTCAATTCATCTGGGCGCCACCAAGATGTATTAGGACTTGCGGAAACATTATTGGTGGAGGAGGATGAATAAAGATATAGTTTCATATGTAGCTCGGTGTCTAAATTGACAGTAGATAAACTGTGAGCATCTGAGTCCTGGTGGTTTGCTTCAGAAGTTAGAGATTCTTGAGTGGAGGTGGGAGCGTGTCACTATGGATTTAGTTGTTGGACTCCCACAAACTCAGAGGAAGTTCGATGCAGTTTGGTTTATTGTGGACAGGCTGACCAATTCGGTGCATTTCATTTCTTTTGCAGTTACTCATTCTTCAGATCGGTTGGCAGAGATTTATATCCGCGAGATCGTCCGTCTTCACGGTGTGCCAGTGTCTATAATTTCTGATCGAGGTACGCAGTTCACATTGCACTTCTGGAGGGCAGTACATCTTGAGTTGGGCATGCATGTTGAGGTGAGCACAATATTTCATCCTCAGACAGATGGACAGTCCGAGCGCATTATTCAGATATTAGAGGATATGCTCCACGCTTGTGTTATAGACTTCGGAGAATCTTGGGATCAGTTATTGCCGCTAGCGGAGTTTTCCTACAATAACAGTTATCAGTTGAGCATTCAGATGGCTCCCTATGAGGCATTATATGGTAGGCAATGTGGATCGCCAGTCGGATGGTTTGCGCCGGGGGAGGCTCGGTTGTTAGGTACAGACATAGCACATAATGCCTTGGATAAGGTCAAGATTATTCAGGATCAACTTTGCACAGCTCAGTCCAGGCAGAAGAGTTATGCCGACCGTAGAGTTTATGATGTTGCATTCATGGTCAGAGAGAGTGTAGCTACGGGTATCGCCCATGAAGGGTGTGAGGAGGTTTGGAAAGAGGGGCAAGTTGAGCCCTAGGTACATCACACCTTTTGATATTCTTGAGCGAGTAGGAGAGGTGGCCTACAGACTTGCGTTGCCACTTGGTTTATCAGCAGTGCATCCGGTGTTCCATGTTTCCATGCTCCGGAAGTATCACGGCGATCCATACCACATGTTATATTTTAGCACTGTCCAGTTGGACAGGGATTTGACTTGTGAGGAGGAGCCCGTGGCTATTCTAGCCCTCTAGGTTCGTCAGTTGAGATCGAAGAGTTATTCTTCAGTTCGAGTGCAGTGGAGAGGTCAGCTAGTTGAGGCAGCTACCTGGGAATCTGATTAAGATATGCAAAGTAGATATCCCCACCTCTTCACCAGTCCAGGTACTTTTCTATGCCCGTTCGAGGATGAACGGTTGTTTTAGAGGTGGAGAATATGATGACCCGATAGGTCATCTTATGTTTTAGAAACAAATTCTGTGTTTCAAAGCCTTTAGAACCTCATCCTAGCCTTCCTCGATTTGGATGCGTAGTCCTGGTATTGACCCGGAAGGCTTATATGTTAAAAACTAATAAAAATAGGAATTTTGCCTTAAAAGTTAATTTGAGTTGACTTCGGTCAACGTTTTGAGTAAACATGCCCAGATCCGTGTTTTGACTGTCTCTGTGGGTCCATATCAAAATATAGGACCTTGGCGTATGCCCAGAATTGAATTCGGAGGTCCCTAGATCGAGTTATGAATTTTTGTTAAAAATTAAAAGTCTGAAAATTTAATGGTTTTAAGAATTGATTGATGTTTGGACTTGTTGATGCCGGGTCCGTATTTTGGTTTCGGAGCCCGATATAGGTCCAATATAATATTTATGACTTGTCTGTGAAATTTGTTGAGAAACGAAGTTGGTTTGACATGATTCGGACGTCCGGTTGTAAAAATAGAAGTTTTAAAGTTTTATTGAAAATTTCATTCGATTTGGTGTTCAATTCGTAGTTTTAGATATTATTTTGGCGATTTGATCGCACAAGCAAGTTTGTATGATGTTTTTAGACTTGTGTGCATAGTTAGTTTGGAGCCCCAAATGCTCGAGTGAGTTTCAGATAGGCTACAGAGTGAAATGAACTTAGAAATCATAGCTGGTGTGCATCAAATCTGCAGATTTTGCATTTGCGAGATCTGGCTCGCCAATGCCTCGCATTTGCGAAGAAACCATCGCATTTGCGAGCAGTGGGATGGGGGTGGACCTTTCGCATTTGCAAAGTTTTGGTCGCATTTGTGACCCTCTCCTGTTCGCATTTGCGAACATTTGTTTGGATTTGCGAACCCCGGGTCGCAAATGCGATACCTGCGAGAGTTTTGATTCATTCTTCAAATTTTCAAACCTAGAAACACAAGAGGCGATTTTCGAAAGAACATTTCTTCCCCAAATTATTGGTAAGTGATCTTAAACTAATTTCTTTCAATCTTCCACTACGGTTTACTAAGATTAAACCTAAAATCTAAGGTTTTCATGGTGGAATTTGGGGGTTTTTGGGTAGAAACTAGGGATTTGATAAATTAGGAATTTAGACCTCAAATTGAGGTCGGATTTCAAAACCAAATATATAACCGAGCTCGGGGGTGAATGGGTAATCGGGTTTTGGTCCGAATTTCGAGTTTGGACCAAGCGGGCCCAGGTGTTGACTTTTGTTGACTTTTTAAAAAAATGGCCTAAATTGAATTCTTTGCAATCGTGGGTAGATCCAAAGGCTTAATTGAATCGTTTGGTTGGTAATCTGCTAGATTCTATTGGTCCACAGGCTTGTTTGAAGGGAAAAGATGTGGTTGAGCTTTGAGTTTAGACGTTAGAGCAAGGTAAGTGTCACGGTTAACCTTGGCTTGAGGGATTAGGACCTATTTGTCTATTTGGTACNTAGGCCTAGGTGTTGACTTTTGTTGACTTTTTTAAAAAATGGCCTAAATTGAATTCTTTGCAATCGTGGGTAGATCCAAAGGCTTAATTGAATCGTTTGGTTGGTAATTTGCTAGATTCTATTGGTCCATAGGCTTGTTTGAAGGGAAAAGATGTAGTTGAGCTTTGAGTTTAGACGTTAGAGCAAGGTAAGTGTCATGGTTAACCTTGGCTTGAGGGATTAGGACCTATTTGTCTATAGGTGAGGTGACGAGTACCGATGCGTTATTGTAGAGTTATAGCATGAGGGTGAGTCTTATTCTTGTAATTGTTGTCTTCTTTGATCATATTATCCATGCTTAGACTAGTTACTCGTTATGTTGATCATTCTTATCATGTTTGCGGATTTTGGTAGTGATTGAGTATTGACTCGAAGTTGATGTTGGTACTGTGGAACCAAATGTTGAAGTAAGACTTGTTCTTGTTATTTCTATCTCCATGTTGTTGTTCATTATTTTGGTGAGGGAGAGTGTTAATGCACGAATGGTGATGTCGTGCCATGTTGTGAGAGAGTTAATGCATGAAGGGTGATGCCGTACCATTTCTATTGATTGATATGGTGAGGTTGAGAGTAAACGTACGAAGGGTGATGCCGTGTATTTTCTTTTAGTGTGGTTACTTGTCCCTATTTGTCCAAAGTATATCAGTTGATCAAAGTTCTTATTACTGTTGTGATCCTTTATTTTGTGATCCCCTCAGCATGTCCCCCTCCAAATATTACTTGTCTTGTTTTCTTTCATAGCTGTTATTGGTATATATATTGTTATACTGCACATGTTTATTCGCAGGTGTCTTGTCTTAATCTCGTCACTATTTCGTCAAGGTTAGACTCCACACTTACCAGTACATGGGGTCGGTTGTACTGATACTGCACTCTGCACTCGACACTGTGCACATTTTGGTATTGGTCCCAGCTGATCGAGAGGCATAGCAACTCAGAGTGGACCACCTGAGACTCAAGGTAGATCTGTCGGCATTCACAGACCTTGAAGTCCCCGTCTATCTTTTCTGTTTTACTATTTTTTTCGTGCAAACAGTTGTACTTCTGGACTTTCACTTGTAGTAAATTCTAGAATGTTCGTGAATTGTGACTCCAGATCAAGGTAGTGGTACATATGTTGAGGCTGTTTTGAATTTCCACTTTTATTTTAACTCGTTATAGTTTATTTGTTGTTAAGCACTGAAATGTTTAAGAATTGGCTTAATGATTCTCTAACGTTGACTTGCCTAGAAAGTGAAATATTAGGCCCCATCACGATCCCGGCGGTGGTAATTTCGGGTTGTGACACTCCCCCAAGTCCCCAATTGCTTCGCGTTCGCGAAGAGTAAATCCCCCATCACTTAGCAATCGCGACCAGGCCTTCGCGTTCTCGAAGAGTAAACATCAGCCATCCCAGTTTCTACTTCGCGTTCACGAGAGTGCCTTAGTGAACGCGAAAAAGGAAACCAGAAGGTACCAGAATCTGCAGAAAACCAGATTTTCCAAAGTCCAAACATCCCGTGGGTTATCCGAAACTCACTCGAGCCCTCGGGGCTCCAAACCAAACATGCACACAAGTCTAAAAACGTCATACGAACGTGCTCGCACGATCAAATCTCCAAAATAACACCTAGAACTATGAATTTAGCACCAAATCAAATGAAATTCTCAAGAACAATTTAAAATTTATATTTTCTCAACTGCACGTCCGAATCACGTCAAACCAACTCCGTTTCTCACAAAATTTAACAGATAAGTCCTAAATATTATAATGAACCTGTATCGGGCTTAGGAATCAAAATATAGACCCAGTACTAACAAATGTAAATATCAATCAACTCTTAAAAACTATTGAATTTCATACTTTTAATTTTCATCAAAAATTCATAACTCGAGCTAAGGACCTCCGAATTTGATTTCGGGCATACGCCCAGGTCCCATATTTCTATGCGGAACCACCGTGACTGTCAAAACATGGATCCGGGCCCGTTTACCAAAAATATTGTCCGACGTCAACTAAAATCAACTTCTAAGGCAAAAAATCATATTTTCATCAATTTTCAACATAAAGGTTTTCTGGAAACATGCCCGGACTGCGCACGCAAACAAGGATGGTAAAAATATGATTTTAAAGTCTTAAGAGTGAAGAATTGAGTTATAAAACATAAGATGACCTTTTGGATAACCTTTTGGGTTGACTGCCTCAACAGGCTGACCTCTCCACTACACTCGAACTGAAGGGTAACTATTTAATCTCAACTGGCAAACTTGCCGGGCTAGAATAGCCACCGGCTCCTTCTCGTAAGTCAAATCCTTGTCCAACTAGACATAGCTGAAATCTAATACATGGGATGGATCGCCGTGATACTTTCGAAGCATGGACACATGGAATACTGGATGAACAACTGCTAAACTAGATGGCAACGCAAGCCTGTAAGCCACCTCTCCTACTCTCTCTAGAATCTCAAAAGGTCTGATATACGTAGGTCTCAACTTGCCCTTCTTTCCAAACCTCATTACATCCTTCCTGGGTGATACCCGACCATGAATGCAGCATCACGAACTCTACGGTCGGCATAACTCTTCTGCCTGGACTGACCTGTGCGAAGTCGATCCTGAATAATCTTGACCTTATCCAAGGCATCCTGTACTAATTCTGTGCCCAACAACCAAGC
>AWOL01S0119658.1:0-15507 GCA_000715115.1 Nicotiana otophora
TTATAAAGAGGATGGAAAAAATGGAAAATGAAAATAAAGTGCTCATAGATATAATGAAAGAACACCAAGAACGAGTCAACAAGATACCGGGCGCCCCCAAACTACTGCCAAAGAGGGACGCAGGTAGATTTGTAGAGTAGTCGTACAACGAGGAAGCAGCCCCGCATGCCATACCAAAAGACCTTCAAAATGTCATCGTATCTCAGGATATACGAAGAAACGACTGACCCCGAAGATCACGTGACTCATTATATCAACCCCGTGAAGGGCAACGACAGCACCAAGGAACAAGTGTCCTCTATTTGGCTGAAGAAATTTGGTGGAACCCTTACGGGGGATGGGGGGGCATTAATATGGTACTCACAACTACCAGCCCGCTCAATAGAAACCTTCGATGAAATGGCCGATAAGTTCGTAACGGTGCACGTCGGGGCCAAGAAAGCCGAAACAAGAGTAATTGACATATTCGCCATCAAGCAGCCCTTGGGAGAGGGGCTGAGGAACTTCCACACCCGATTCAACAAGGTAAGGATGACCCTAGCAAACGTGTCCGAGGGGATGGCGGTCGCAACTTTTCAGAACGGGTTGAGTAGAGATGGGTCAAGAGTGACCAGAAAACTTCTGAGACGGTTGATAAAATACCCTCCAACCACTTGGGATGAAACCCACAATGCTTATTATGCCGAAGTCCCAGCGGATGATGACGACCTCAACGGACCAACTCGACGGCTCGTCTCGGTACAAGCCGAGTTCAGGAAAGAACGAAGAGATAACATAAGCAGGGATCACCTGGTCTCACGACCAACAGGGAACAACATCATCCATTTATCAGGGCTCCCGCTCCGCCTTCTTTCCGCTATGACGAAGGCCCATCCAGGCCGAGAACATGGACTCACTGGAACGAGAGAGGTATGCTCCCCTTATTATCTGCTCACAATTGTTATGAGTCACTTACAAAAATAATCTATGCTCTGGAAAAACTTGAAACGAATGTGAAGTGGCCGCCAAAGATGAGGTCCGATTTGAGCACCAGAAAACTCGATGCCCTCTACGAGTTCCACCAGGAGCGCGGATACAAGATAGAAGACTGCATTACCCTCAAGTAAGAGGTTGTGAACATGTTGCAGCAGGGACACCTCAAAGAGTTGCTGACCGACAAGGGGAGAAACAACTTTGCCAAGGGACGTGAATGCCAAGGCCCACCCAAAGCCACCGTCACCAGCTCGCACCATCAATATTTTCATTAGTGGCAGCAACAACGCCTCCATTAATGGCGTTAAATTCACTTCCTCTTACAAGCTCAAAAGATCTATCACCCATGAATGGTATAACAGACTCGAAGAAAGTATCATCTTCGACGAGTCAGATGCCTATGGTTTGACTTTCCCTCACAATGATTCTCTCGTCATTACTTTGTGCATTTTAGATACTGATGTCAAACGTATCATGGTGGACGATGGGAGAGGAGCGTGCATTATCCATCTCCGAGTCCTCACCAAAATGAGACTCGAGGACAAGATAGTGCCACACTGCATCACACTAACCAATTTTACTAATGCAGTTGAATGGACATCGCGAGAAATTGCACTCCCCGTCTTGGCCGGTGGGATAATGCTAGAAATGACATTCCACATCATGGACCATGCCACCGCATATAATACCATAGTAGGACAACTATGGATACATCCTATGAGAGCCGCCCCCTCCGGCTTATACCAAGTAATCAAATTTCCAACACCATGGGATATATTCAGCATACATGGAAAACAACGCACGTCCCGGGAATGCTACCGCATCACCTTAGACAACACGGCAATCCAACAGAAGAAAGACAAGGAAAAAGAGGCATAACAATCAACAGGGCCGAGGTGGACGCAAGAAGAGACCAGGGACGCCATCATGGATCACGAAACGATTGAAGCCGCATACTCGACTATAAAGGACCTCGACCATGTTCTATTAGTTCCCAGCAACCACAAGAAAAAGGCCTACATCAGCTGTAAACTCCGAGAACCAGGTAAATTTAGTCAACTCTTAATAGCTAATACAGATTTGTTTGCCTTCAGCCATGCAGATATGCCGGGCATCACCAAGGAGATCGCCACACACAAACTAAACGTCGATCCGCTCTACCCCCCAGTAAGGCAGGTCAGACAAAAATTCAACCCCACATTAACGATGCCATCCACGAAGAGTTGGAGAAGCTATTAGAAAATGGCTCCATCAGGGAGTCGAAATATCCCAAGTGGATCGCCAACAAAGTGATGGTCAAAAAGAAAAATGGGAAATGGCGGATGTGTGTCGACTTCCTAGACTTGAACAAAGCATGCTCGAAGGATTCGTTCCCATTACCACATATCGACCAACTCATCGATATAATGGCTGGGCATGAGCTATTGAGTTTTTTGTTTGCGTACTCAGGCTATAACCAGATACTTATCGAAGAAGAGGACCATGAGGAAATCACGTTCATCACCTACCGAGGAACAAATTGTTATAAGGTCATGTCATTTGGGCTGAAGAACGCAGGAGCTACCTGCCAACTATTGGTCACGAAAATGTTCAAATATCATCTTGTCAAGACCATGGAGGTATACATCGATGACGTGCTGGTCAAATCTGTAAAGGCGGAGGACCATATCGACCATTTGAAGGAAGCTTTCGACATACTGAGACGGTACACAATGAAACTAAACCCAGAGAAATGAGCATTTGGCATAGCCTCGAGAAAATTCTTGGGCTTCTTAGTGTCGCAGCGGGGGATCGAAGTCAACCAAGACTAAATAAAACCTATCAAAGGGATACCGGAACTCCTGACTACCAAATACAGCAAGTCCATAGGTTGACTGGTCGAATTATCACCCTATCAAGATTCATCTCCTTGTCTGCCTCGCCATGTCCGAAGTGATATTAAGTGCAGTCCTGATCCGAGAAAGTAAAGGTACGCAATCTCCCATCTATTACATTAACAAAACACTCGTCGATGCCGAGATGAGGTACCCACACCTCTAGAAACTGGCCTTGGCACTAGTCATACCTTCACGAAAGCTTAGACCCTATTTCCAGTGCCACCCTATCTCGGTCGTTACAACCTTTCCTCTTAGAGGAATTTTACAAAAACCCAAATTATCGAGAAGGCTAGCCAAGTGAGCCATCGAGCTAAGCAATCACGATATCACATATCAGACGCAAACAATGAAAAAGTCGCAAGTACTCGGCGACTTCGTCGTAGACTTCAACGCAAAGATAATGCCTGAAGTCGAGAAGGAAGCCACCCAAGCTTCTCTCCAAACACAAGAACTCTAGGTTTTGTACACCGACGGCGCATCCAACACTTTCGGATCCGAACTGGGACTCGTACTCGAGGTCCCTTCCAATGAAGTAATTCGCCAATCCATAAGATGCCTAGATATGTCTAACAATGAGGTTGAGTATGAGGCCATATTTACAGGATTGAGACTAGCACTCAAGTATGGGACGAAGCGGTTAAAACTCTGTTGTGATTCCCAGCTCGTAGACAACGAAGTCACAGGGACTTTCCAAATCAAAGAGCAAAGGTTTCAAAAATATCAGACCGAGATCCGTACGTTGCTTTCCAAGTTCGACGAATGCCAGATCGACCAGATCCCACGTGCGTAGAATATTGAAGAGGACAGCCTCGCCAAATTGGTCGCAGCCACCAAAAGCCTCACAACCAGGGATAAAAGTGTAGTCCACCTCCTCAACTCGTCGCTAGACCAAATCGAGGTAAAATCTATAAGTTTAACCTGGGATTGGCGCAATCGTGTCATCGCCTACTTGCCGGACACACTCCCAAATGACACTATAAGTTGTGGCCATATTGGCCCATGATAGTTACAAAAGGAATGAGTTCAGCCAACTCGACCTATGTATGTTCTAGTTTTGGTTGAATGATCATGAGTTACAGAGTGGTTCGCTCGGGCTAGCATGACACTGGATGCCAACCACACCTCCCCAGGTTTGGGGCGTGACAAATTACTTTTAGCAACACCACTTCGCGTCGAGTGCTCTTAGGCGAATATTTGTATGAGTCCCTCCGCTTATCGGGGCTGTCTCTTAGACGACCTCGATGAGCGGTCTTCGTTAGTCATAGTTGAGAGATTTTAGGCGAACAAGTCAAATAGTAATGATCTTGGCGAGATGATAATATGGCGCTTCGTGAATCATAACTTACTATTATGTCAGTTCAGAATGATGTCATCACATCACGCGACATTATTATGCATTTTCTCGATGTATTGCATCATTTCCCGTGCCTCTACTGTTTTGATATCCGTGCTGGGAATCGACAGTTTGTATTCTCGATTGTGGTACCCGAATTCCTATAAATAGGGACACAAGACCTTTTGCCTGATCTTTTGTGATTTTCAAACACTGAGTCTTTATCTCTTCCTTCCTTCTCTCATTATTCTTGCTTTTGTTTCCTTCATCCTTGCATTCCTGTTTTCACGGGTTCTGATAACTTTTGCCCTTTATATCTCCTCTATTCTTGCATCTTCTCTATATAAAAACGAGCAAAAATGGTTAATACAACCACTTCAGGGGGAGTACCTGATCCTGTCCCTTTGGCAATTTGCATGAACCCCCACGATGATGGGATGGCCATGGTTGTTGAAGATGACAGCTTTCCTACGGTAGAGGAAATAATTCCCCATAAGGAGAAGGCTAGGTCTGACTTCTCAAAGTTGCCCGAAGATGACCCCGAAATCTCGGAGTCATTGATGAGAAAGGCGACCATCGCTGAGTTTAGGGATATATTAAAAATTCCCGCCCACATAGACCTCATCCCTGCGGGGCACGACGTGGTACAAAATAAGGAAGCCAAAAAACTAAGCATACAGGCAGCCAGATATAACCTCCTACACAACGACCTATACAAAGGGACATACGGCGGCCTTCTGGCGAAATGTTTAGGCCAAAACCAAACCCAGCATGTCCTCGAAGAAGTCCATGAAGGCCATTGCGGCGCTCATTCTGGCGATCGAGCACTCGTTAGGTGTCTTATACAGGCAGGATACTACTGGCCCACTATAAAAAAGATGCCTCAGAGTTTGTGAAGAAATGCGAGCAATGCTAGAAATATGCCCCAATAATTCACAAAGAAGGCGAACATCTCCACTCAGTCACCTCTTCGTGGTTGTTCATCAAATGGGGAATGGAAATCGTGGGCCATCTCTCGGCAGGGCAAGGTAATGTACGATTTCTTTTAGTTTTAACTGACTATTTCTCTAAAGCATGAGCCTTCACCCAAATACGCGAATAAGAGGTAATCGCCTTCGTATGGAGAAACATCATCTGTCGATTAGGCCTACCCAAAGAGATCAGCTGCGACAATGGACCCTAGTTCCCGGGAAAGAAAACTACTGAATTCTTCAAGAAATGGCATATTAAGAGGATACTTTCAACCCCGTATCACCCATCGGGTAACGGGCAGACAGAATCCTCCAACAAGTCCATATTAAACATCATGAAGAAAAAGCTCGAAGACGCAAAGGGACTGTGGCCGGAAATACTCCTAGAAGTATTGTGGGCATATAGAACCACCCCAAAGACAAGCATATGAGAGACGCCCTACTCTCTAGTCTATGGAACCGAAGAAGTCATAATAGTCAAAGTCGGAGAACGCAACCTAAGGTACTCCCATGAAAGCGGCACTATAAATGACAAGAGTAGAAGGCAGGAGCTCGACGTACGAAGAGATATGGCATACATAAGGATGGTCGCCCAAAAGAAGCAAGCGGAACGATACTACAACAAAAAAGCAAAGGTCCGACCGCTCAAAGTCGGGGATTACGTACTCAAAGACAAAACCCAAGCAAGTAGATATCCATGAGAAGGAAAACTGGGAACAAATTGGACGGTCCATAAAAAATTTACTGCCAAAGCAAACACTGGTCAGTTCCAACTAGAGACAATGGAAGGAAAACAATTACCAAACAATTGGAACATCAGCCACCCTAAATACTTCAACTTCCAAAAGGAAGAAGCGCCCCCAAGTCGTACTCTTTTTCACTCACTTGAGTTTTATCCCATTAGGGTTTTCTCAAGGAGGTTTTTAATAAGGCGACGAAAGGGACACTTCTAGTCGAAGTATGCAAAAGAGGGACCTTTTTCTCTTTCAATGCCTGACTCCTCAATATTCTCCAAGTCGAACAATGAAAGGACTAGATAGACTGGGAGTGGGACTGGAACGTGCCCGAAGTTTGTAACTTTCTCTAATCATGTAATCAGAGCAACAATGTCAAAGTAATAAAAAACTTACGTTTATCAAAACACCTTAATAAAAGATTAAGTTCGACCCAGCTCGAACAACACCTATCGGCTCTCGGCCTCACATTAACACAAGGTTAAGTTTGAACCAGCTCAAACAACACCTATCATCCCTCGGCCTCACATTAACACAAGGTTAAGTTCGACCCAGCTCCAACAACACTTATCGTCCCTCGACCTCATATTAACACAAATTTAAGTTCGACCGAGCTCCAACAATACCTATCGGCCATCGACCTCACATTAACAAAAAGTTAAGTTTGACCCAGCTCGAACAACACCTATCGGCCCTCGGCCCCACTTGTAGAACCTATCGGCCCTTGGCCTACGATTTAAGGAAATGTTAAGTTTGACCTAGTTCGAACAAACACCTACCGGCTCTCAGCCACAACTTGTCAAAAAATCAAAATCAACCAAGTTCAAACAACGCATGTCAGCCAAATCTAAATGAAGAGGCATGCGCGACCTATATAAACAAAGAGCAGATACAACACATAAATATTCTCCCCAAAGGCCACGACCAACTAGAATACAACGGCAATAAAAAGAGCAAAAATCATAACAAGCAAACAACAAAAGGAAAGTATACATGTGCAGAAACAAGTGACAGGTACGGAAGAAGGTGCAGAAAACAACGTAAACATTCATATATGAATGAAGATTTCATTACAAAGGCTCTTAAAGACACCGGCAAAAATGCACAAAAAATTCTAAAAGAAAGACTACTGGCCCTAGCCATCACGGCCCCCTGCGACCTTATCATCTCGGTCCCCGGCATCCTCGCCATCTTTACCCTAAGTATAAACGGTGTCATACCAGGTGTCCTCCTCAAGCCGGTCTACGCCCTCTTCCCCATCCTCATCGTTAGGTCAAGGCATGGCGGGATCATATCCATAAGTGACCCGAGCTTTACGAGCCTTAACCCGGGCATCCTCAAAGGCAGCCTTAGAAACAGAGCCCGCTGCGAGCAAGTCCTGAAACACATCTAACCGGGCCTCGACATGGATCCTCTCCTCGAGCTGGTCCTCCTTAGCTCTCGCTATGATTAATCATTTTCCTACTCGTCCGAAGAGTCTTATTTGCCAACTCGAAGATCTCCACTTTCTTTCGAGCGTCCAAACGAGAGGAATCTACCTTCTCAAGTTCCTCCTGCTTCTTGACAATCTCGCCGCTGAGAGCTTCCAACTAAAACTGGCACTCTTCAAGTTGCCCTAGAAATTCAACCACTTGAGCTTGAATATCACTGCATTGGGCCTCTACGCCCGTTCTAATCTCAAGCTCATCCTCCCTACTTCTCAATGTCCCCTCAAGGATGATGCACTTCTTTATGTCCTGCACCAGCTCCTCGTCCCTCTTCTTCAAATCTCCTCTCAGGGCCCGCACATCGCCGCCCTCATGAATCTCACATCGGAGATCCAAATACTTGTTGCGGTACTCAGTGTATTTATTTTTCAGCTTCACAAAGATCTCTTTGCGCCTTTTCTCCCTCCGGGCGCTCTCAGTTTTTAGAATCACCGTCTGCAAACCAAAACAAAGTTGGGGTTAGAACTTATAATGCTCTAAAAAGTTAGGAAAAGTTCATATAACAAATACTTACTCTAAGAGCGAGGACATCAATGCTCTTTGACAAGGCACTATCATTTATCTCCTTAAGGGTCTTATCCTCAACATCAGAACAGAGAGGACCAAGGGCAGGGACTACCTCCTCAGTGTCCACCAATAAATCATGATCTATCGGGATCGTGATAATCCTCGAACCCCCCTTTAACCTCACCTCGAGTTGGGTAAGCCCCTCATCGATCATTCTCAGGTCGTCCATGACGATATTAGAACCTGACTCGTCTTCCTCTTCAGAAACATTTTTCCCCTATCGTCAGTAGGCAAAGAAGAATTTGCGGCTGTCTGAGAGGTTGAAGCCTCCTTTTGTCGCAAAAGTTCATGGCCGCCAGCAGTCGCCCCCTCAGTCTCCATCCCCTCGGAATGCAAAGATACGCTTAGATCGTCTTCCACCGGCCTTGGAGGCTTGAGACTCGGTTTAACATCATCACTCACAAATATTATCGATATCTCATGCAACAAGAAGTCCCTTTCTGCCGCATCAATGGCCATAGGGACTCTGTCACCCACATCCACAGACCTCCTTTTTCGAGGTTGAAGATCCCCATCACTGAACGAATGCTCATCCTCCTCATCAATGTGTGAATATAAAGGAGGGGCAGAAGTCTCAACAGCCGGAGCAGAAATGGATCCGAAAGCAGCAACGGGTGGAAATGTGACAAAGGTAGAAACGGTCGTAGCCGAGGCAGGAGTGGATAATGAAGGCATAGTGGTCATCCTCTTTCGGAACGAGGGCGTGGGGGCTCTCAACCTCTTGGTTAACCCTCTAAACAAACCTAAAGAAAAATAAGAAAGGAAGAAATCAGCAAAGGGAATAGACATAGGCGAACGAACCACGACGTTGACGATAGGGAAGAGGTTACCTACGGAGGGAAGAGATGGCTTAAATCTCTAAGAAAAACATGACCAATCACATATCCCCACTAATCAGCAATGTCGGTCACCATATGGAGAGGACAAGCAGTAGCTGCAGAAGAGCAAAAACTGGTTGACCAACCCACAGTAAGGAAAACGCTAAAAACAAAAAATGATATATAAATGAATACGAGCACTTACGAGTAGGGTTCCAAGCCTCAGTGAATCCGGCGGCGGTGGACACTAGGCATAGGTCCTGACAAAGAAATAGTCAAGCCAGAAATCCAGACTATCCTTGTCGTCCATCCTCACTACCAAAATTTGCTTCCCTCGCGGTGGCAAATATTCAGCGATGTCCCTCGATAGAAATGAGGGGCGAAGAGATGAATCAGGTGGCGTACTATTATGACGATGCCGACCAACTCAACGCATTTCATCAACATTTTGACCACCTTAAAGATATAAGAGGCAAGATGCGTCGGACATACGTTGTAGTAGAGGCATAACTCTTCTATCAATGGTGGCAAAGGGAATGAATAGCCAATTATGAACGGACATGCATAAAGGGCGCATAAGCCGGGATGATGAACCCACACTTCGTCGTCCCCTGCAGGGACCAAATCCATGTGACCAGGAAGGCCGATCCTAGCCTTGAATTTGGCTAATCACTCAACCATCATCACATATTTAAACCTCTCTGTCACCATTTCCGACACCTTGTGGAAGTCGAATTTAGCATCGAGTTATTGATGTACGATCTCCTCTACATTAGGAAGGGTTTCTTCTTCAACGGCAGCTTCGTCGTCTTCCCCCTATCAGGGAAATAACATCTAGAGGGATAGAATGATCTTCTATGATATATTTGATGAGAGGTATAACATTCTTGTGGAAATAGATAGAGAAGTAGAAAAAGCAACAGAGAGGTGAAAGGGTTCTACCAAGGTAAAGAAGAAGCTCTGCTTATAAAGTAGAAAGAATGTGGAAAAGTTTTAAAAAACAACAAAGCACCCCTATTTATAAGGCTTGGGGCACCTCAATCGAAAATTCAGGCCATGATTAGCACGAATATCGAAACGACAGAACCAATCAAGGGTCATGTAAGGCCCCGTAAGATTTCGCAAAGGAAAAATAATATTTCGTGGTGCTGAACTGGGCTTATGTGTTTGAGTATTGTATGTGGCTCGGATGTTTTGTGTTGAACAATGCACTAGAAAGTAAAGAAAAACTTTGGAAAGAAGAAATGCACTTCTGCGGCCTACTCTGCGGCCGTAGAATCACTCTACGGATCGCATAATAGTCGCAGAGTGAGATAGTCTTTTGGGCCATTTTTGATGTCATTTTCATGGCCCATTATGCGACCGCAAAACTATTTCGCGGGCCGCACTCTGATCGCATATCCAGCTTTGAAATTGTTCGGAGGGAGGTTTTGCGGCGCATTATGCAATCGCAGAACATGTCTGCGGGCTGCATAATGACCGCAAACCGAGTCAGATTTGCCCGGTTCTGGAGGGCAATTATGCGGCCTATTCTGCAGACCACAAAAGAATTATGCAGTCGTATATGCGCCAGCATACCTTATTCCGGAGCTTCATTTTTGGGGTTTTAAAACCCAATCCTATTTCGTTAAAATATATACCATAGTCCAATTTTAGCATATTTCTAATATTTTTAGAGTAAGAAAGAGTTCTTAGAGTGGGGGAGTAACCTTCAACTTATTATCCATCAATGCTTGCTCAATTATTGAGGATTAACAAAGAGAGTCTTCCTCTTAAAGGTAAGAATCTATGCCCTAGCTCTTAATTTCGAAAATCTACTAAAAATGGGGATAATTATAAAGACAATTATTGGGTGTGGGGGTTGATATCTTGCATGCATGTGTTATCAAAGAATGTGGGAACGTTGTGAGCAAAATATGGTAAAGAGTGGGTTGTGGGAAGATGGAATCCTCCATAAAAGGATCTTGAAACCTTAATTCACACCTAGTGTTTGATAAAATGCTCAAATGAGTTAGAACCATGATCATCCTCCTAATTTTTGGATCAGTTTGTTATATTTCTAAAATAGATTGAAGTTGCTAAGAATTCCGAATCATTTTAGAGTTTAAGGAAGATCAATTGAGGTATGTTGGCTAAACCCCCTTCTTCTTAGAATCGAATCTCACGGTGTTCATGTAATTATGTAAGTCCCAAATTGATCATAATAGAATTGGCTATTCCGAATGTGCTTGTTTTGGAGGATATGTGCTCAATATGTATTGTAAATGCTTCATCATATCACCTTATCATTGAGGATGTGTTCAAAATATGGAATATGAGTTAAAAATGTTAAGACTTCAAGTCAAGATCGAAATAAAGGTTGTTATGCCAAATTGTATGAAAAGCCTCTATGTGCCTAAGATTCCCAAATTGCTCATATGTGAATTTAATGTCTTGAATGAAAAGCCTTATTGTTGTTGATAATGATAATGATGTTTCAATGTGGAAAGGGGAACTGGAATTATGAAATGCGGCCAAGTTCCAAGAATGACTTTATAATTGTGGCCACTAGTGCCAATGAATCGAAAGGATATGAAAGAAGTATGATGTGAGATGATTGACTGAAAAAGGTAATGTCTTGGGTGAGACGGCCTAGCCGATCGGGCCGTGATCGGATGCCATGCCGCAGACATGGTGGTCAATGTGCTGGAAATTATAATGAAATTGTGGTTATGGTTGATGTCTCAAATGAGACGACCTAGCCAATCGGGTCGTGATCGGACTTCGTGTAAGAATACAGTGGTATTGTGAATTATGGTATATCGGCACTAAAGATCACCCAATCTAATAACATGGAAATTGACTTAAAAAATTATGTGATCCTTAACTTGATGTTTTAGTATTATTTGAAGCTCTTATTGAATTCTTGACTGTTCCCCCTTGTATTATTATTCATTCTATTAATATGGTGTTTAGTTTTACATACTAGTACTATTCGACAGTACTAACGTCCCTTTTTTGGGGGGCGTTGCACCTTTAAATGGATACAGGTGGTTCCATAGCAGGCAGTATTGATCAGCATTAGTGGTACATCCTCTTTCCAGTAGACTTGGTGAGCCCCACTTCATCCTGGGGTCACGTATTGTATCTTTTGTTCATATTATTATCACGTCTCGAGGTATAGCTGGGGCCTTGTTGCCGGTACTATCATAACACTCTTTCGTATCTTTTTAGAGGCTGTGTAGACACTATGTGGGTTGTACATGGGTTCTAGAAAAGTCAAACATATTATGTTGTGTTTTCATCTCTTATCCCACTCGCATCATAAGAATGTGTGTATCTTGAAGCTAAAACAAATGATGTAACCAATGAGACGATTTAGTATCGTATATATGATCTCCATACTGTCTAATTAATGAACTCATGTCTTCTTTTGATCATGTGTGATTTGGGTTGAAAATATCTAACATGCTTGCTCGACCGGGTTCACTCAGTTGAACGCTGGTCGCACTTTCCGAGGTTGGGGCATGATAGGTCACACGTGAATCGACGCAACGCATCAGGAAATGGCGTCATCATGACGCATGATGTCATGACATCGCTCATTCCTTGGACGAGATGACTCCAACAGACTTCCCGAGAAATTCAAATAAATCAAAATATGCGGCCCTCAGAGAGCCACGTTGCCTGATCGTTACAATGATCACGACATGTATAGCCAGCTCGGTAAGCTCGACAAAAAATGGTATCATCCACTCATTGGTCTCGCAGGCGAGGACGACCTCGATAAACGGAAGGACTAGTTGTATGGGCCAAAAAATATCTTTGATATAGGCAAGCCACATTTGCACCATGATAGCCTACATCGCCCGCCACGTGTTATCAGTAAGTCTCAGCAAAGATCTACCCCAGGTTGAAGTAGCCTCGGAAGTCATCTTAGATAAAAGGTCGAGGTCAAGCATCTTAGACAGAGTTATAACGGTTAGTTTAAAGATAGGACACAAAAGAGAATATTCTAGTGGATAGTCTGTCTAGGAACATGTTCCCTATAAATAAAAAGAGATACAATGATAGGGGGAGAGATTCACTTGTAAGAAACGATATTGACTTTATAGAGAGAATTTGACCACATTACAAGCATATCAAAATAACTTTTTTACTAAGATTCTTGTCTAAGCTTTTTCACTTGATCCAAGAACAACCCTGAAGGGTCGTTTGGTAGGGTGCATAAGATAATGCTGAATAGGGTGTATTAGTAGTGTTGGTATTAGTTATGCTTGCATTAGTTATGCTGACATTAGTTATGCTGACATATTTCTTATCCATTGTTTGGTTTGATGCATTAAAGTATTGCAATTTTTCTAAAAGAATTGTTTGTTTACAAATATGCCCTCAAAACCAGCCTATCACTCTATCTTTTTAAAAGAAACATATGTTGGAAAATATTTTTATATGAAAAAGTTTTTAAAAAAATTATTTGATTTGTCTACCTATATTTTAGTATAGAAATAAATATTTATTTATAAAAAAAGGAAATATGCTAAGTATTTATTTATTTACTAGGGATATAATTTTATTTCTCATTATTTGCATTATTTTAAACTTGCATTAATATAAGGCAGAATACCTTAATAGACACCCGTACTTGTTCCCATTTGACATCCCGGCCCCCTTACTCTATAAAGTTTCAAGTGGACACCTGAACTTGATTAAATATATTATTTTAATCCCCTTTAATTGTTAACCAAACTTATGTGGCATTGACTAAATAGAGCTGGACAATATGCGCGTAATGCACATGATTGAAGAGAGTGAGCACTAGTAATTTTGATTTAAAAGATTAAGATAATGAAAGAATAAAAATAAAAATCAGAAATTAAAATTAAAAAGAGACAAGAAAAAGAAAAAAGGGCTGAAGAGTGTCCTTCTTCCTCCTCCCTCGTTAGTGTCGTCCATTCCCCCATCCCTCGTTTCTCTTCTTCTTCCCCTCCATTCTTCTCTTCATCTCTTCTTTCTCTCTCCGTTCTTCCAGTGGGTTTCAAATGAAACTTATGAAGATTTATTGATTTTGTCATGACCCGAAATTTCCACCTTCGGGACCGTGATGGCGCCTAACATTTCACTTGCTAGGAAAGCCAATATTAGAATAATATTAGCCATTTTAAAATACTTTTATATTAATTAATAACAAAGAAACAAATAGGGAAGTAAAGTCTAAAATGTAGTGAATAATCCATAATAATAGTGATGTCTAAATACCATCCCAGAACTGGAGTCACAAGTGCACGAGCTTCTAGAATGATACAAATAAGGGTCTGAATAAAATAAAATTGTCTCAAAGCAAACACACAGCTAAGGTAAAGTAGACGAGGACTTCAGAACTGCGGACGTTGTGCAGTTATACCTCAAGTCTCCTCTGGGTAGCTAAAATCCAAGCAAGTCTATGGTACGCCACTGGGACCAACTCCGAAATTTGCACAAAAGTGCAGAGTGTAGTATCAGTATAACCAACCCCATGTACTAGTAAGTGCTGAACCTAACCTTGACGAAGTACTGACGAGGCTAAGGCAGGTCACTTACATTAACATGTACGCAATAATAATAATAATAATAATAATAATAATAATAATAATAATAATAATAATAATAATAATAATAATAATAATAACGGGAATAGTAGTAAGACCAGTAATTGATATTAATAATTGAAATCAATTCAACAGTCACAATCCCTTATCTTGTTTCCATTGCGGCGTGCAACTCGTTCCCCCAAGATAAACTTTAAATAAGTCTGTTGTGGCATGCAACCCGTTCCCCCAATAAAGACTTTTAAATAAGTTTTTTTGCGGGATGCAACCCGATCCCCGAATATATTTACTTTCATTTCCGTTGCGGCGTGAAACCCGATCCCCCAATATATATTAACAACTCATAAATGTAATAGAAATTACTTCAATAAATACCACGTTCAATGAGAAACTATTAAGCATTAATGTAAACAATAATTATAATTTATTTATGAACAAACAATGAAAATTAGCAATTAATTGTGGAAATCATGGAGAAAATAGACAGTTTAATATTTAGTATGCTACATGTCAAATAGCATTTAAGAGACATAAGCATGTAACAATTATTGCAGGAATTCAAGAATTAATATTTGACAAGGAATATGAGTGAAACAATTAATATAATAATTAATTCATGATTTAAAACGATTTATGATTTGTTTTCAAGCAATTATGCAAACAATTAATTTGACAAAGTATAGGCACTCGTCACCTTGCTTATACATCGTTATACATGAAATTCACGTAGCAAATAACTCAAGGGTTCTATTCTCTCATGTCAAGGTTAACCACGACACTTTACCTCGCTTCACAACCAAATTCAAGTTTTCAATACACCTTGCCTCGCGAATTAGTATCTAAAATCTTCAAATCTAGTCATAATCAATTCAATATACTCAATACAAATCGTAGGCATTAATTCCATATAAATTTACAAATTTTTCGCATAAAAATCCGAAATTTATTTTAAAACTCAATAGTGGGACTCACGTCTCGAATCCCAGAAAAACTCATGAAATCCGAACACCCGTTCCGATACGAGTTCAACCATATAAAAATTATCGAATTCCGACATCGGATTGGATTTCAAATATTCATTTTATATTTTTGGAAGATTTTATAAAATTCTGACTTTTCTTCCATAAATTCACGGATTCATGATGTAAATGAGTATGGAATCATGAAATATAATCAATATA
>AWOL01S0119658.1:26967-38484 GCA_000715115.1 Nicotiana otophora
TAGGCTCGTCTGCCTTTAATAAGACAATGGAAAAGTCCACCTTAAAATGGACATCCAATCGAAATTATTCCATTCCATAATTTTTTTCATCATTCATACCATCCTTATCCTTTCAAGGGCGTATTTGTTCACCAAGACAAAATTTGCTACTACATTAGTTCTTTGCCTGAAAATTCTTTCATCATTTTCTATCAAAGTGGACAACTATTGATACCCAATTTTGTCCTACATTTCTTCTATTAATTTTCTGGTGCTCCCTAGTCATTAATAATCTATACTTTTTTTTACTTATTTATTTTTATTAATAGTACTATTATTATAATTATAATTATAATTATAATTATAATTATAATAATAATAATAATAATAATAATAATAATAATAATAATAATAATAATAATGGAATAGTAGTAAGACCAGTAATTAATATTAATAATTGAAATCAATTCAGCAGTCACAATCCCTCATCTTGTTTCCATTACGGCGTGTAACCCGTTCCCCCAAGATAAACTTTAAATAAGTCTGTTGCGGCGTGCAACCCGTTCCCCCAATATAAAATTTTAAATAAGTCAGTTGCAGTGTGCAACTCGATCCCCCAATATATATTAACAACTCATAAATGTAATAGAAATTACTCTCATAAATACCACGTTCAATGAGAAACTATTAAGTATTAAGGCACACAATAATTATAATTTATTTATGAACAAACAATGACCATTAGCAATTAATTGTAGAAATCATGGAGAAAATAGGCAGTTTAATATATAGTATGCTACATGTCAAATAGCATTTAAGACACATAAGTCAAATAAGCATATAACAATTATTGCAGGAATTCAAGAATTAATATTTGACAAGGAATATGAGTGAAACAACTAATATAATAATTAATTCATGATTTAAAATAATTTATGAATTTTTTTAAGCAATTATGCAAACAATTAATTTGAGAAAGTATAGGCATTCGTCACCTTGCCTATACATCGTTACATATGAAATTCACGTAGCAAATAACTCAAGGGTTCTATTCCCTCAAGTCAAGGTTAACCACGATACTTACCTAGCTTCACAACCAAATTCAAGTTTTCAATACACCCTTGCCTCGCGAATTAGTGTCTGAAATCCTCAAATCTAGTCATAATCAATTCAATATACTCAATACAAATCGTAGGAATTAATTCCATATGAATTTATAAATTTTTCGGATAAAAATCCAAAATTCATTCTAAAAATCAACAGTGGGACCCATGTCTCGAATCCCGAAAAAACTCACAAAATCCGAACACCCGTTCCAATATGAGTTTAACCATACAAAAATTATCGAATTCCGACATCGGATTGACTTTCAAATTTTCATTTTATATTTTTGAAAAATTTTATAAAAATCTGATTTTTCTTCCATAAATTCACGGATTCATGATATAAATGAGTATGGAATCATGAAATATAATCAATATAGGATAAGGACCACCTACCCCTATGTTTTCCCGTGAAAATCACCCAAAAATCGTCTTACCCGAGCTCAAAATCAAAAATGGTGGAAAATGGGTCGAAATCCCATTTCTAGAACTTAAGTTCTGTTTGCCTAGATTTTTACTCATCGCGATCGCGTAGAAAAATTTATTCCTAGGTCCATTTTACTCTTCGCGATCGCGGATAACTCTTTGTGATCGTGAAGCATATTTTGGTTGCCCGGAATTTTAACTCCACGCGATTGCGTAAATAGCCATGCGACAGCAGAGAGCATTTTCTCAACCTTCCGTGATCGTGTACTGGCTGGTGCGATCACGTAGCACAAATTTGGTGCTTCGGGTTTTGCCTCATTCCTTCGATCGCGAACGCGAGGCTTCGATCGCGAACGCGAAGCTTTGCACTTCGACCCTTCGCGAACGCGTGTCCTCGGTCGTGAACGCGAAACACAAAATATGCCAGTCTAACTTTCCTCTTCGCGATCGCAGGAATGGCTTCGCGATCGCGAAGCACAATGCACCAGATGACAGCACAAGCTAAAAACCAGATTTTTCTCAAAGTTCAAATGGTCTATAGACTATCAGAAACTCACCCGAGCCCTCGGGGCTCTAAACCAAACATGCACACAAGTCCATAAATCTCATACGAACTCACTCGCGCGATCAAAACACCAATTTAACACCTAGAATTACGAATCAGATACCAAATCAAATGAAAATTTTAAGAAAACTTTAAAACTTCTATTTTCACAGTCGAACGTCCGAATCAAGCCAAATCAATCCCGTTTCTCACCAAATTCGACAGACAAGTTATAAATGACATAACGAACCTATGAAAATTTTCAAAACTCGAATTCGACCTCGATATCAATAAAAGTCAATCTATAATCTAACTTTGAAATCTTTAAGCCTTTAGGCTTCTAGTTTTCGTCAACTGGCGATAATTCAAGCTAGGGACCTCCAAATTAAATTTTGGGCATACGCCCAAGTCCCAAATCACGATACGGACCTACCGAAATTATCAAAATACTTATCCGAATCCGTTTGCTCAAAATATTGACCAAAGTTAATTCAGTTGAGATTTTAGGCTCTATTTCATATTTTAATCAATTTTTCATATAAAAACTTTCCGAAAACTTATACGGATTGCGCACGCAAGTCGAGAAATGATGAATAGTACTTTTTAAAGTCTTAGATCAAAGAAATAATTATTAATTTAAAGATGACATTTTGGGTCATCACAGATTCTCTATTTAAGTTACTTAGAAGTGTGGGATTTGACTTTTGTACCGGAAGAAATAGATTTTTTCGGTCAAGTATTTTCAATATCCGATTTGGAGTTTTTTTGTTGGTATTTTCTGTGGGTATTTCGAGCTTGGTCGACCTTTCAGTTATTCCTATGTAGTTTTACAATTTGGGTGTTCCTCAAACTTTCTATTCGATTGATTGACTTTCCGAAAAAGAAAAAAAAAGAATTTTACAAAAAATTTAGAGTCTAATTTATATGTGAATGTGATTCTGACTTTCTTCTCCTTATTCCCCTTTACTCTCAATCACAGGGTACG
Organism: Nicotiana otophora; assembly: GCA_000715115.1. Classification (NCBI taxonomy): domain Eukaryota; kingdom Viridiplantae; phylum Streptophyta; class Magnoliopsida; order Solanales; family Solanaceae; genus Nicotiana; species Nicotiana otophora. Next base: position 30,005 of record AWOL01S0119658.1, read on the forward strand.
TCACAATTTCCTTCAAGTTGTAAGAACCATGCTTTGTAAATAAAGAATCCAACTTTCTTCGAATTGGGTAAAGATTCTTGATGAATCTCGTTTAATTTTGTTGTAATTTTCAAATTTGCATTGGAACTTCTGTGGGATAGTGAATGAAAAAGGGTATCATCATGGTCTTATTGGTAATATTCATTAAAACTCATTGTATTCCTAATACCATAGTTTTCTATGCATTAGTTATGCATACGATAATACCAAATATGGTGTATAACTAATGCTTACATAACTAATGCATAAGTTCAAAAAGTGTACCAAACAGGGTATTATTAATACACAAAGCTAATGCATGTATTATTTTATCTAATGCATCCTACCAAACGACCCTTGAGTGTTTTAAGGCTCATCAATCATTCATCATTATCAGAAAGAATATCCACATATCCCACCCCTTTTCGGGTAACTCACATTTTTTTATTTACTTAAGTGTCATTCATTGATATTTATTACGGGGTATTATTTAATGATATCTTTCATCTTTTTGGATTATTGAATACTGTTATTATTGCCCACATTCATTACCACTTGATCAAATATACATATAATTTGTCATAAAATCGGTAACCTTACCTTTTGATATTATCATTAGCTTAGATTGGCTCTTATTTATTTAATTCTAATTGGTTAAACCAAGATATATATATATATATATATATATATATATGGGGTCAAACACTCAGGTCTTTCATGTGGAAAACCACTCACCCAACTAACTCAATCAACCCTTGCGGACCGAATATCAAAGAGTTTTATTGTAGAAGGAATATAGTCATTTATATAAGGATGAAGTAGGATTTGAAAAGAAAAGGTGTAAATGAATTAAACAAATGACAGATAAGGTTATTGCTTCTTCGACATAATTTTTATTTAATGGTGGATAGTTTCAGTAAGAGTATTCGGCATGATGTAACTTAAAGAGTGATCGATGAGATTCGTCGTAAATTAAATTTGGATACATCATATTATGCATATATCGTTTATAATCATTTTTTAACTCGTCCTAGATCATTTTTACTTAGGAAGCATGATTGTTGTTCGCTCTATATATGTTAGTTAGTCAGTTGAATTAATGTGTAGCCTCACACTTTGTTTCTTATATTTTTCTAGGCAATGGAATTAGTTAAAAAAAGGTTTTAATTGGATATCCTAATTAATGGACCACTTGGACCAATGCTTGGTCGGCAGCAATAATATATATTGGTCATGTTATATTACCGGCCTTTTGTTATCTTTTTGACAAAAATAAGTTGTGATATTGATGTTCTCAGCTTGAAACCAGTTAGCTTAAGGCAATGGTTTGGAAAGAAACTAAAAGGCAATAGGCCAAAAATGAGGTTTAATTTGCGGTAGTTTTTGGTGATAGTTACTGATGTATAGCCAAACCAACTGATTTAAGTTTCTTTCTACCGACCTTTAAATTTTAATTAATCATTTTTCCTGACTTCTTTTCTCTTATTTTATTACTTCATTTTTCAAATTTAATTGATACTTCAAAAACATTGTTAGCCGACACTTCCTTGGATAGCGAACAAATGAAGGGATGAGGAATGATGGGTGATAACTGATATACCATGGTCTAACGAGTTGATTAGGATCCTTCGTCCTTCATCAGAAATCTTGAATTTAAACCTTAAAAATGAATAATTTCTTAATAGGAAGCGTTTTTCTTTCCTCAATGAGCTTTTTCGGAGGTTGTAAATCCGTATTAGTTGGGGCTAGTGGGCTTCAAATACCGAATGATTACAACAACATTATACTCCCCTAAATCCCAAACTAGTTGTGACCGATAGTTACAGGTAAATCCTTAATATTTTAATTATTTGAATTCATAATATTTCAATATTTCAATATTTCGTACTTAGGAATTAGTACTATCTAAGACTAGGGAATATTGGATTGTTAAAAGGACGAAAACATGGTGTGACTTTGATGTCGACGTAGAACCAAAAAAGGAAATTAAATAATTGTCCTTTGAATGGAGCATATAAGTTACGTATATCTTGGCCCCTTCTCTTAGTTAGGGAACGAATCCGGAACGTGCTCTATATTATACATCACGTATCTAATTCTTATCACTACTACACTGCTGGACCAGTTATTTTTTTCTTCTTTTTTTTTTTCCAACTGGACCAGTTATTAAGAAACCCCACTATTAGGCAGCTGCCAGCAAAACTTTTTCTTTTTGTTGGGATATGTTAATTGAAACATACGATTAGTTTCGGTTTAACTACGATGTTTAGACTTTAGTGTGACTGTGTCTGTATATATAACTACGATGAAATTGTAAAGTAGTAATGATACTCCTACGAATTAAAAACGTTAATTAAGAGTTTAAAATACTTCAAACTGACTCATATGTTTGCCCGTAATAAATATCCAAAACTATTGGTAACATGCTCAAAAGAAAAAGAATTACACTTATTTATTTATTTTATTTTTATTTTTACACTTAATAACATAGTTGAAACATAAGGTTATAAAACCAATCAGTTAGACTGGAATATAGTTATTTATTAAGTGCCATTAACTAACTTGAAAGTCAAAACTAGCGGAAGATAAATTAGATAATGTCAAATAAAGGAAGGTAGTTTAGTCAACCAAGGCGTCATATGTGCGGCTGCTAATATCTCCGTGATGTCGCCTTTTATGTGGTATCATTAGTAAACAATACAAACATATTTGGTGTATTAGCAATACAGTTTTTTAACAATAGCGGGTTTTAATCCAAAAAACAAACATTGAATTATTCGACCCAGAATTTATTCTACAGACCTACAAATACAAACCTTAGTAATATTTTTAATATGATTAATTTGATTCTAATGCATGCATGAAAGATTAAGTCAAAAGTATTGAAATTTGACTATAATGCTCAAAGATATAATATTGGATGGTCAAAGTATTGAAATTGAAGCATAATATGAGGTGCATTATCATGAAAAGAAGCTTCGGGTTGAATAGAATGAAGCTTTTGAGTTGTTCAAGGTTTTCGTCTTCGTTCAATGTTGAATACGAGGCTATATATATACTAGTAATTTAGGATACTCCGGCGCACGGGGTGAGTTGCTCTGATGGTAAGCACCCTCCACTTCCAACCAAGAGGTTGTGAGTTCGAGTCACCCCAAGAGCAAGGTGAGGAGTTTTTGGAGGGAATGATGCCGAGGGTCTATTGGAAACAGCCTCTCTACCCCAGGGTAGGGGTAAGGTCTGCGTACACACTACCCTCCCCAGACTCCACTAGTGGAATTATACTGGATTGTTGTTATTGTTGTTGTTAGGATACTCCGGCGCACGGGGCTAATAACATCGCTAGTATATTATCGCTGGTCCCAAACTAAAACAAATTTTAAAAAGAACTTATTTTTTGATAAGGTTACGTTAAATAGCATGACTAATTTCTGCCAAACTTACATATTCTGACAATACAAATTTTAACATCATAGAAAGCTTCAATTTTCATATAATAATTCAAATAAAAGATATAATTGTTCAAAGGAAAATGCATAGTTCAAATAAAAAAGAATAACTAGATTGGGGCTACAACCCAAGAATTACTACAAAATTATTCTTTTTATTTTACCACTTTTGTTTTGTGTCCTTTATAAATTCGCTGAGAATTCTTCTTTTCAACATTTGATCATCAAATTCTTCTAGTTATTTTTCACCTTTTGTGTCTTCTTGTGATTAGAAATTCATTTTTAAACGTGTAAACTTTATGTTGATCCTCAAAGTGTATGATATAAAGTAATTTTTTATTGGTAGAGAAATTCAATATCATTAAACTGGCCTTTGTTATCACTTTTTTTTTCAGATATTTTTGAAAAAGTAATTACGTTGGATTTTCATTTGCAAAGTACCTTTTTCTTTATACATATGTCTACTTCAATCTATAATTCGAACACACTTATGTTATTAATAGTGGTTTGCGACTTTGCATCCAAATATTCAATCAAAGACCCTAAGTATCTGACAATGGTAATTGCATTAACAAAATCAAGCACCTCAATGTTTAAATCTCTTCATAAGTCTTCATAAGCAAAACTAACAAGCTATACTCCTTTCTATTTTTCATTACCAAAAATTTTATTTTAAAATATTTGGAATACATTTTCATACATGGTTGATTTGGATGTTGTTTAATCTTTGAGTTGTTACTTATATATAAAGTGTTCGTCTCTTTAAAACTATTCTATTAGATCACATCAGTTGAAATATCACTATTCAAATTGAACAAAAATGATTTTCCCTCAACGGAGATGAACTCCTGTTTGAATTAACTAAGTAATTACACGTGCAAAGAAAAAGGTCAAACTATGTAATTATTTTAAATTGCAGGAAAATAAAATTTTAAACTCTATATTTATCTAATTAATATTGTGATATAAATTTTGTCCAAATTAAATGCCAACAATAAGTACAATTGTTTAATACTTATTCTAGAGAAAATAATATAAAAATATTAATATCTCAGAGAATCACATAAAGTTTAAACAAGCAATGTTTAGCTCGGTGGATACGATGGAGATAGTAGCGAAGCATTATGCTAAACCTTTTTTGAGGAGTATTTCTACTGAAATAAAAATTTCACTCATAATTTAACTTCTTCTTTACAAGTAAAATTCATATCCAAACATAAATTTAGCTTTCAAATATATATTTTTTCAACTTCAACTTCAATTGATCTAATTTTTCAATTTTAATCAAATATTACCCAAATGCCAACAGTAAGTTATGTTTTTTATGTTATGTAATTAAAATTAAAATCTAAAGTTGGCATAGAAATAGGTACAAAATTAAATAAGATTATAAATGTTGTAATGCGGCAAAACAACGTATAAATAAATTATACTGCTAAAATATTAAACTATATTTAACTTTTAGATCCAAATGCCAACAATAAGTTTTTTTTTTAATGTTATGTAATTAAAATTAAAACTAAAGTTAGGCATAGAAATAACTACAAGAATTAAATAAGATCAATGTAGTAATGCGGCAAAATAAAATTATACTGTTAATATATTAAACTATATTTAAACTTTTAGAAGGAAGAAAAAGAAAAACTATAATTAGCAGTCAGCAATACTCCTTTTGTTGTGAAAAGGCACATGGATAGCCGACATCAATTAGTATGACAAGTAGATGGATAGTTGACACTTGTCAGAAGAATGTGCTGTCGGTTGATAAGATAAATAAGAGATAATTTCGTCAAAGTGTTAAAGATTTTATATAGCTGCTACAATAATCTCGTTTTCAGTTAATCGTATTGCTCTATTTTATCCAAAATACAAAAATACCTTTATGACAGACAGGCATGTTGACCTTGAGGTGCCTATATTTTCTCTTATTAAGAAATAGTAATAATAATATATATATATATATATATTTTAAAAGTTACATATATATAATGTCAAATTTATTAAAACCATCTTAAATACCCATAATCACAAATTCAAACTTAGCTTGCACCAACTCAGTTGTGAAATAGGCCCACATAGACTTGCGTTAAATTATGCGTAAGATTGTAAGTTAGTAACTACCATATCCACATGGTTAGAAGATAACGATAATTGGGGTTTGTCGACCTTACTGTTTATATAAATATCTAAAAAAACAAAAAAGAAGGCATTTAATTTTCTCCGCGCATGGCTCTTAAAAGTTCTCCACCAGCAGCCCGCTTTCAAATTCCAATTTCCGCATAAGAATCACGTGATAGAAATTGCATAATAAAGAAGCGTGGCAAATTTCCTCCCTCGTGTCATTTTCTTTCCCCAGACATATAAATAGAGCCACTAATTATCCCTCACAAATCAATCAAACCTCATTCACTCTTTCCTTTAGCCCCTATCTTCCTTTTGAAGCCACTTAAACTCACTGAAACACTCATCGCCTGCTGAAAAAGATGTTTCTTTCCCTCTTACTTTCCTTCATTTTAGGGTTTCTTTCCTTCTCTTTTTTGTCTTTCTCCAAAAAACTTCATCTCAAATGCAGAAGAATCACACCCATCTATGGCCCTTCTTCTTATCCAATCCTTGGCTGTCTTATTTCCTTCTACAAAAATAGTCACCGTCTATTGGATTGGTACACTGAACTTTTATCAGAGTCACCCACACAAACCATTCTCGTTCAACGCTTTGGCGCACCTCGAACTATAATCACAGCCAATGCGAATAACGTTGAGCACATTCTCAAAACGAACTTCATTAATTATCCTAAGGGTCAGCCATTTACAGAGATATTAGGCGATTTTCTAGGGATGGGAATCTTCAATGTAGACGGCGAGCGATGGAACACGCAGCGCAAATTGGCTAGCCACGAGTTCAGCACAAAGTCATTGAGGGAATTTGTGGTCAAAACTCTAGAAGAAGTAGTTGAGACGAGACTGATTCCATTGCTTGACCAAGCTGCAAAATCTACCAAAGTGTTGGACTTGCAAGACGTGCTTAGGCGTTTTGCATTCGACACAATTTGCAAGGTGTCACTCGGCACTGACCCACATTGCTTGGACGATCTTTCGCACGTGCCAATTCTGGTTGAAGCGTTTGACAACGCTTCTCAAGCGTGTGCCATGCGTGGGATGGCGCCTATATACGCGGTCTGGAAAAGCAAGAGAGCGCTCAATTTAGGATCCGAGAAGAAGCTGAAAGAAAACGTGAAACGAGTTCACTGTTGTATTAGCGAGATCATAGAGAAAAAGAAACAAAAGATCAATGACAATGGGGATCACAAAAACATGGATCTTCTCTCAAGATTATTAATTGCTGGCCACGAAGATGAGGTGGTAAGAGATATGGTCATAAGCTTTTTAATAGCAGGAAGAGATACTACTTCTTCAGCCTTGACTTGGCTTTTTTGGCTAACTACCAAACATCACGACGTCAAAAACGAAATGATCAGTGAAATAATGTCGATCAACAATGGCGATAAGGCACTCGAATTCGACGACTTGAAAGAGATGAAGTATTTACAAGCGTGTTTGAATGAATCAATGAGGCTTTATCCGCCAGTGGCTTGGGACTCAAAGCATGCGGTTAAAGATGACATTTTACCCGACGGTACAAGAGTTCAAAAAGGAAATAGAGTTACTTACTTTCAGTACGGAATGGGTAGAATGGAGGAGATATGGGGAAAAGACCGACTTGAATTTAAACCGGATCGTTGGTTGGATGAAAATGGAGTGTCGAAAAGTGTTTGTCCATATAAATTTCCAGTGTTTCAAGCAGGTCCAAGGGTGTGTTTGGGAAAAGAAATGGCATTCACACAGATGAAGTATGTGTTGGCTTCAGTACTAAGGCGGTTCGAGATTAAACCGGTTAATGTAGATAAGCCGGTTTTTGTGCCTCTTTTAACTGCACACATGGCTGGTGGTTTCAATGTGAGAATCTATCACCGTGGCAGCGGATGAAATGTAAAATATTTACAGCGATCAATTAGTAGTATTTGCTGCATGTTATATACTGAAAAATGAAAATCCAAATTAACGGATATGTATAAATATATAGCTTGAAGCTTCTTGTGCATTTGTTTCGAATTAGGTTGATGCGGCATTGATGATTATTCAAGTATTCATAGTTGTGGTGGAAGCAGGATTTTCATAGGGGATCTAAAAAATAAAAAAAATAAACACCCAAAGAAGCTAAAGGGATTCAACATTTAATATATATACATGGAAAAAAATTGACCTTATATACACAGAGAGTAATTTCAGCGAAGAGGGTTTGGCTAAACCCCCTTTTCGCCCACCTAGCTTCGGCCCGGTTCATATTACATGTACATGTCTGACATGAAATGCACTTGAAGTAAAGTTATCCGGCTTATTCAATTTGTTCACTTTCGTGAGTTAGTCTTGCTCCCTCCAGAAGAATGTGTATTTGAAACTCGATTTCTTGATCTTTGAAAATAGTTTGCTTTACATGTAGAAAGTAGAAACTATATATAGGAGGTACTATACATGATCACAACTTATTTTCAATAGTAAAACCATTTTTAGAAATATTTGGAAAAGTAGTACATTGTAGTTAATAAAGAAATAAAAGTAGTTTCATTACTTAATGCCAAACAAGTTGGGATAGATAGAGGAACTAGTACAAAAATGTATAATCCCTTTTCCAAATCTAGCCAGCTAGAAGGCAATCTGCANCGTTTCGAATTAGGTTGATGCGGCATTGATGATTATTCAAGTATTCATAGTTGTGGTGGAAGCAGGATTTTCATAAAAGGAGATCTAAAAAATAAAAAAAATAAACACCCAAAGAAGCTAAGGGGATTCAATATTTAATATATATACATTGAAAAAAATTGACCTTATATACACAGAGAGTAATTTCAGTGAAGAGGGTTCGGCTAAACCCTTTTCGCCCACCTAGCTTCGACCCGGTTCATATTACATGTACATGTCTGACATGAAATGCACTTGAAGTAAAGTTATCCGGCTT